>CAUYLG010009990.1:0-66173 GCA_963573385.1 Cacajao melanocephalus
AAGGTCGGGTTATCCAAAAAGGGAAGCCCATCAGACTCACAGCAGATCTCTCAGCAGAAATCCTACAAGCCAGAAGAGAGTGGGGGCCAATATTCAACATCCTTAAAGAAAAGAACTTTCAACCTGGAATTTCATATCCAGCCAAAGTGAGCTTCAAAATTGAAGGAGAAATAAAATCCTTTACGAACAAGCAAGTACTCAGAGATTTCATCACCACCAGGCCTGCTTTACAAGAGCTCCTGAAAGAAACATTAAACATAGAAAGGAACAACCAGTACCAGCCACTCCAAAAACATACCAGATGGTAAAGAGCATCAACACAATGAAGAAACTGCATCAACTAACGGGCAAAACAGCCAGCTAGCATCAAAATGGCAGGATCAAATTCACACATAACAATATTAACCCTAAATGTAAATGAGCTGACTGCCCCATTGAAAAGACACAGACTGGCAAATTGGATAAAAAGCCAAAACTCATCGGTGTGCAGTATCCAGGAAACGCATCTCACATGCAAGGATACACAAAGGCTCAAAATAAAGGGATGGAGGAAGATTTACCAAGCAAATGGAGAGCAAAAAAAAGCAGGAGTTGCAATTCTAGTCTCTGATAAAATAGACTTTAAGCCAACAAAGATCAAAAGAGACAAAGAAGGACATTACATGATGGTAAAAGGATCAATGCAACAAGAAGAGCTAATGATCCTAAATATATACACACCCACTACAGGAGCACCCAGATACATAAAGCAGGTTCTTAATGACTTACAAAGAGACTTAGGCTCCCACACAATAATACTGGGAGACTTTAACACCCCATTGTCAACATTAGATCAACCAGACAGAAAATTAACAAGGATATCCAGGACTTGAACTCAGACCTGGACCAAGTAAACCTAATAGACATTTACAGAAATCTCCACCCCAAATCCACAGAATATATATTCTTCTCAGCACCACACCACACCTACTCTAAAATTGACCACATAATTGGAAATAAATCACTCCTCAGCAAATGCAAAAGAACAGAAATCATAACAAACAGTCTCTCAGACCACACTGCAATCAAGTTAGAATTCAGAAACTAACTCAGAACCACACAGCTTCATGGAAAATGAGCAACTGGCTCTTGAATGTTGACTGGGTAAACAATGAAATGAAGGCCTAAATAAAGATTTTCTTGGAAACCAATGAGAATGAAGACACAACATACCAGAATCTCTGGGACACATTTAAAGCAGTGTCTAGAGCAAAAATATATAGCAATAAATGCCCACACGAGAAGCAAGGAAAGATCTAAAATCAACACCCTATCTTCAAAATTGAAAGAGCTAAAGGAGCAAGATCAAAAAAAAAAAAACTCAAAACCTAGCAGAAGACAAGAAATAACTAAGATCAGAGCAGAACTGAAGGAGATAGAGACACATAAAAATCCCTTCAAAAAAATCAATAAATCCAGGAGCTGATTTTTCGAAAAGATTAACAAAATAGACCACTAGCCAGATAAATAAAAAAGAGGGAATAAAAAAATAGATGCAATAAAAAACGATAAAGGGGATATCACCACAGATTCCACAGAAATACAAACCATCATCAGAGATTATTACAAACAACTCTATGCACATAAACTAGTTAACCTGGAAGAAATGGATAAATTCCTGGACACCTGCATCCTCCTGAGCCTAAACCAGGAAGAAGTCAAAACCCTGAAAAGACCAATAACAAGGGCTGAAGTTAAGGCAGCAATTAATAGCCTACCACCCAAAAAAAAGCCCAGGTCCAGATGGGTTCACAGCCAAATTCTACCAGACATACAAAGAGGAACTGGTACCATTCCTTCTGAAACTATTCCAGACAATCCAAAAAGAGGGAGTCCTTCCCAAATCATTTTATGAGACCAACATCATCCTGATACCAAAACCCGGCAGAGACTCAACAAGAAAAGAAAACTTCAGGCCAATATCCATGATGAACATAGATGCAAAAATCTTCAATAAAATACTGGCAAACCAATTGCAATAGCACATCAAAAAGCTTATCCATCATGATCAAGTAGGCTTCATCCTGGGGATGCAAGGCTGGTTCAACATATGCAAGTCTATAAACATAATTCACCACATAAAGAGAACCAAAGACAAAAACCACATGAGTATCTCAATAGATGCAGAGAAGGCCTTCGACAAAATTCAACAGACTTTATGCTAAAAACTTTCAATAAACTAGGTATTGACAGAACATATCTCAAAATAATAAAAGCTATTTATGACAAATGCACAGCCAATATCATACTGAATGGGTAAAAACTGGAAGCATTCCCTTTGAAATCTGGCACTAGACAAGGATGCCCTCTCTCACCACTCCTATTCAATATAGTATTGGAAGTTCTAGCCAGAGCAATCAGGCAAGAAAAAGAAATAAAGAGTATTCAATTAGGAAAAGAAGAAGTCAAATTTTCTCTATTTGCAGATGATATGATTGTATATTTAGAAGACCCCATCGTCTCAGCCCAAAATCTCCTGAAACTGATGATAAGCAATTTCAGCAAATTCTCAGGAAACAAAATCAATGTGCAAAAATCACAAGCATTCCTATACACCAATAACAGACTTAAGGAGCGCCAAATCAAGAACGAACTGCCATTCACAATTGCTACAAAGAGAATGAAATACCTGGGAATACAACTAACAAAGGATGTAAAGGACCTCTTTAAGGAGAACTTCAACCCACTGCTCAACAAAATAAGGGAGGACACAAACAGATTGAAAAACATTTGATGCTCATGGTTAGGAAGAATCAATATTGTGAAAATGGCCATATTGCCCAAAGTAATTTATACATTCAAGGCTATCCCCATCAAGCTACCTATGACCCTCTTCACAGAACTGGGAAAAACCACCTTAAACTTCATATGGAACCAAAAGAGAGCCCGCATAGCCAAGTCAATTCTAAGCAAAAACAACAAAGCTGGAGGCATCATGCTACCTGACTTCAAATTATACTCCAAGGCTACAGTAATCAAAACAGCATGGTACTGGTACCAAAACAGAGATATAGATCAATGGAACAGAACAAAGGCCTCAGAGGCAATGTCACACATCTACAACCATCTGATCTTTGACAAACCTGACAAAAACAAGCAATGGGGAAAGGATTCCCTGTTTAATAAATGCTGTTGGGAAAACTGGCTAGCCATGTGTAGAAAGCAGAAACTGGACCCATTCCCAACACTTTACACTAAAATTAACTCCAGATGGATTAAAGACTTAAACATAAGACCTAACACCATAAAAACCCTAGAAGAAAACCTAGGCAAAACCATTCAGTACATAGGCATAGGCAAGGACTTCATGACTAAAACGCCAAAAGCATTGGCAACAAAAGCCAAAGTAGATAAATGGGATCTAATTAAACTCCAGAGCTTCTGCACAGCAAAAGAAACAATCATTAGAGTGAACTGGCAACCAATAGAAAGGGAAAACATTTGCAATCTACCCATCTGACAAAGAATTATATTCAGAATCTTCAAAGAACAAAAACAGATTTACAAGAAAAAAACCAAACCCATTCAAAAGTGGGTGAAGGATATTAACACACTTTTCAAAAGAAGACATATATAAGGCCAACAAACATGAAAAAATGCTCATAATCACTGGTCATTAAAGAAATACAAATCAAAACTACCTTGAGATAACACCTCACACCAGTTAGAATAGCAATCATTAAAAAATTTGGAGACAACAGATGCTAGAGGATTTGGAGAAATAGGAACACTTTTACACTGTTGATGGGAGTGTCAATTAGTTCAACCATTGTGGAAGACAGTGTGGCAATTCCTCAAGGACCTAGAAATAGAAATTCCATTTGACCCAGCAATCTCATTACTGGGCATATTTCCAAAGGATTATAAATCATTCTGTTATAAAGACACATGCACATGTATGTTCATTGAAGCACTGTTTACAATAGCAAAGACTTGGAACCAACCCAAATGTCCATCCATGATAGACTGGACAGGGAAAATGTGGCACATATACACCATGGAATACTATGCAGCCATAAAAAACAACGATGTCGTGTCCTTTGTAGGGACATGGATGAACCTGGAAACCATCATTCTCAGCAAATTGACACAAGAACAGAAAAATCAAACACCACATGTTCTCACTCATAGGTGAGTGTTGAACAATAAAAACAGATGGACACAGGGAGGGGAGCATTACACACTGGGGTCTGTTGAGGAGGACTAGGGGAGCGACAGTGGGGGATAGGGAATTGGAGAGGGATAACATTGGGAGAAATGCCAGATATAGGTGTTGGGGATGGAGGCAGCAAACCACATTGCCATGTATGTACCTGTGCAATAATCATGTTCTTCACATGTACTCCAGAACCTAAAGTGCAATCAAATATATATTTTAAAAACATGTTTCTTTTTCTCCAGCTGCCTTTTAAGATTTAGTGCATAGTTTTGCAAAAGTCTAGTTGGACTGTGTGTCATATGTGTGTGTGTTGTGTGTATAAATGTATTTATATTGCTTAAGATTCTTAGAGCCTCTTGGATCTGTGATTTATTGTATTTCATTAATTTTGAAACATTTTCAGCTACTGTCTCTTCAAATACCTTCATTTTATTTTGTCTCTCTTCTTCTGGAGGTCCAAATAAGGATATGGTAGACCAGCTGTTACTGTTCGCTTTTCTAGGATGCTATGTTCAGTTCCTGCCATCCACCCAACGCCTGGTCTTCTCTTTTATTTCCTTTCGATGGTTTCTACTGACCTCTTTACCACATTATATTCACTCTACTAAAAGCTCATTGAAAGAATTCTGTGTATCCGATACTGTTTTTATTTCTAATATTTCCATTAGACTCTTTTTGATTGTCTCCATCTTTCTGCTAAAATTTCTTATCTGTTCATACATGTTGTTCACTTTTTCCACTGGGTTCTTTCATAGATTGGTCATAGTTATTTTAAAGTCCTATCTGATACTTTTAACATGTGGTCATCTGTGTGTATGGTCTGTTGATCGCTTGATTTCTTGAGAATTTTTTTCTGAAATCTTTATTGTGTCTCAATTTTTGATTGAATGGCGGACATGATGTGTAGAAAAGTATTTACTGAGGTAAATAGCCTATACCTTTGGAAATATGCAGGCTCTTGATTAGGATGGAGGGTAGAGTCAACTGAGTCAGCAGTTGAGCTGGATTTGTTTTTTGCTTTCATTACCTTTAGTGCCTGTGAAATCCTCTAGCAGTGGGCTTCTGTAGATTTTGCTTGGTGGGAGCCTGGGTGGTAGAGAGCTCCACCCTTACCTTTCAGCAGCCTCTGCAGCTCCCCTCTCCCCCATAGAGGGGGTTTATGTTTAAGCGTGTTCTCCTCCCCTGAGTAGACTGATGCTGCTGCTCTGTCTGCTTAAACTCATATCAAGCCTAATATTACTGATGTTGGGGGTTTCTCAGTTCTCCAGGTCCAGGCTCAGTCTCAGGTAGGACCTATGCACCTGGGCCCTGAGAGTGGGGCCATCTAGTCCACTTTTCTCTCTCACTACTGTCTCTATTGATATTCTAGGACCCATCTTTATTAAGGATTTAGTTAACTGTTAGAATTATAGACTCTCAGAGCTGTTTTTGATAGTAGTTTCAGTTTTATTGAGGTATAATTGACATTTAAAAATTGTATATATTCAATATGTACAATGTGATGTTTTGATATATGTATATGTTGTGAAATGATTTCCACAATCAAGCTAGGTAAAATAGCCATCAGTTCACATGGTTACTTTTTGTGGTGAGAATACTTAAGATCTACTCTCATAATGAATTTCAAGTATGCAATTCACTATTGTTAACTACAGTCACTATGCCATACATTAGGTCTCCAGAACTTCTCATAACTGCAATTTGTATCCTTTCACCAACATCTCCCCCTTTTCTCCCCCTAATCCTAACCTATGATAATCACCCTTCTACTCTGTTTCTGAGTTTGACTTTTTAAGATTCCACCTGTAAATGAATATGTGAAATTTATCTTTCTCTTCCTGAGCCTGGCTTATTTCACTTGGCATGACATCCTCAAGGTTCATCCATGTTGTTGCAAATGGTAGAATTTCTTTCTTTTTATGGCTGAATAGTATTCCATTGTGTAGATATACCACAGTCTCTTTGCTCATTCACCCACTGATGTATACTTGCTTTGTTTCTGTATCTTGGCTGTTGTGAATAGTGCTGTAGTAAATATGAGAGTGCAGATATTGCTTTGAGATAGTAATCTATCTCCTTTGGATAGATACCCAGTAGTGGGATTATCAGATCATATGGTAGTTCTATTTTTAATTTTTTAAGGAAACTCCATGCTTCTCTCCATAATGGCTAAAGCAATTTTCATTGCCACCAATAGTGTACAAGAGTTCCTGAAGGGGAATGTCAAGGCTGACTGATCCAACCATCTAACCAAATTCTCTATCTAATTGTCTGGCCTGTATATTCATATCTCCCAGAGATAATGGTACTCTCCAACATTCAGGACAGCCCCAGGGAATCAGAGATGGAAAAGGCAGAGTCTTGTTTCCTGCATCTCAAAGTTAGGTCATAAAAGCACACAACTGCAATGCAGTGCGGTAAGAGACATGGAATACATTTTCCAAGAGCATTTTGGAAACGCAAAGAAAAGCATATAGTTGTGGGGACAAAAAAGTTAAGAATGGCTGTCTAGGAGAGCTGAAACTTATGGAGAGGTTGAATTAGTCACACACACAAGAGAGAAAGGACATTCCAGGGAATCAACATTATTAGCAAAGGTTTGGAGGTGTGCACCAAGGAAATCACAAGAAATTCAGGTGTGGCTGATGGTACGTAAGGAAAGGAGTTCTGAAAGCTAGAGCAGGCCAGGTAGCCAGGATCACATCCTGCACGGCTCTGTCTGCTTTATCCTGTGTACAGTAAGAACCATTCGAAAGTCTTAGCAGAAGAATGGCATAGGGTATGGTATCCAGTAACCAAAAGTAGAAATATCACACTGTGTATCACACTGTGCTGTGGAGGTTGCATTTGGGTAGGGAAAGGGGGGTGGGAAGCAGGGAGGCCAGCTGGTAGGTTTTCCCAGTGGGGGATGGCCAGAGCCTGCATTAGACAGGGCAGTGATGATGAAATAGTCGCCCATTTGACAGCCTCCTCCAGGGTGAAGTTGGGGATGGGTGTGGTTGGCCAGGTGGGAGGCGTGAGGGAGAAGAACACAAAGGAGCGGCCCCGTTAGTGGATTATGTGCTGGGTGGACAGCAGTGTACCCCCTGACACAAACAGCTCAGGGGAGCCCTGACTGAGGGGCAGGATGGTGAAATCTGCTTTGAGCCCAACAACTTTGAGATCCATAAATTACAGGGATGATGCTTAGCAGGAAGCTGGGCAGGTAAATTTCAAGTATGAGAGAAGAGGGTCAAGGGGGTCTTAGTGGCTAATACTTTAAGAGGGGATTGGACTCCCACCTCCACCCCGCCATATAGGCACAGAGAGTCGGGAGCGTAAGCAGAGCAGTGATTTCCAGGGAAAGCCTGGGATGACTGGCATTTATGGCTGCGTGGAGGAAGAGAAGTCTAAGAAGGAGATGGAAAGATGAGGAGGAAGGGCTCAAAGGGAAACAGGAAGGTGTGGTTTCGCTGAAGCCAAGGGGCCAGCATCTCAGGGAGCAGGAAAGCCATGGGCTTCACCTTCAAGATGTCAATGGCCTTGTTGGTCAGACCTCTTACTAAAGTGCTGACGCAGAGATACAGTCTCACCGCACCAGCAGCAAAGGCCAGCAGGGAGCATAATGCCGGAAGTGAGGGGGCCGTGGTGAGGGCCCGGGGGCAGGAGGATGTGGGAGGGACACCCGCTCAGGCTTTGACTTTGTTTCCCAGGCAGAGAAGCACTGCTACCCTCCCCGGCACCTGTTCCCAGTCCCAACGCCCAGGCAGGCAGACAGATTTCCCTCCTTCATGGTGGAGTGTGACACGTGCAACCACGTGGCAGCTCTTCCTCCTTCCTTCTTGGTATTTAGGATAAGTGTACAATCCTAGGAAACAGAAAGGGGATGTGTGGGGGCTGGTAGCTGGTAGTGGAGCTGTGACTTCTAGCAATGTATTCTAAGAAAACAATGAGAGTGAGTAGCTATGAAGTACTAAGGATCCATTCATTCATCACAGATTTGCTCTCTAGTAAGGAAAACGGGCAACAATCAACACTCCCAACGGTAGAAAAATCTGCACCCTGCAACCCAATGCAGCCACTGAAATGAACATCTTCCTATTTTTAATAAGGCAAGGTGATCATATTTTAAAGGTGGTTGCTACACGGTATGTATCATTAATTCCTTAACATAATCCATTCAATATATAAGCACAGAAGAGTCTGGAAGGCTATGCAGTGAAATGTTAATAGTGGTTGCACTCTAGGTAGTAGGACTGTGAGTATCATTTTTGGCTTACTTTTATTTTAGCATTTTCTTCAACATTCACCACAACTACTTGGGTTATGAAAAAGTATTTGAAAGACCGATCAAAATGTCCAAAAGCCTCATTAGATAAGATCTGAAAACGTTGGTATGACCTTGCAATTTGGAAACCACTGGTCATCTTAGTGAGGAGACTTTCATTAGTGAGCAGGGGGTGAGGTTGAGGGGATTCCAAAGCCAGTAGTAGGTGGTGATGGAGTGTAGGAGGTGTCTAATCCTTTTTATTTTTATTTATTATTTTATTTTATTGTTATTATTTTTTTGAGACAGAGTTTTGCTCTTGTTGCCCAGGCTAGAGTGCAATGGCATGATCTTGGCTCACTGCAACCTCTGCCTCCTGGATTCAAGTCATTCTTCTGCCTCAGCCTCTGGAATAGCTGGGATTACAGGCACGCACCACCATGCCCAGGGAATTTTTTTGTATTTGTAGTAGAGACGGGGTTTCACCATGTTGGTCAGGCTGATCACGAATTCCTGACCTCAGGTGATCCACCTGCCTCAGCTGCCCAAAGTGTTAAGATTACAGGCGTGAGCCACCGTACCCAGCCTCCAATCCTTTTTAAAACAAACTTAACTGAGGAGAGAATGGGCTAAACTCATCAGCAGCTGGGGTGGCTGAGCTGCCCCTAACGCTTGTGCATCCCTAAAGCTAGGGTCGAAGGTTGGGGGATGTCTGAGAATACAGAAGATGAAGATTGAGCCGTGGCCTGAAGACAGAGGTGAAGGCTTTTGTGGACACTCTGGGGGCGGGGCAGGAAGCAGGCAGGGACAGGCTGGCCTGGACTTGAAATCCAGCTGGAAGCTGATGGGATCCAGGAGTCCCAGGCAGTATCCTGCCAGGAATCCAGCTGATGGCGCCACAAACTCGGAGAATTCAGCAATGCTTTTAAAAGGTGGCTGTTTGCAGAGGTGCCTGCTTCCTGTCCCACCCCCACAATGTCCACGGCAGCCTTCACCTCTGTCTTCAGGCCACAGCCTAACCTTTGACCCCAGCTTTAGGGGTGCACAAGCGTTAGGGGCAGCTCGGCCCCCTGCCACTGATAAGTGTCAAGTCACCTCAATTTTTATGTTGATAGACTAGTTGGACTTTTCTTTAGAATGTTATTCTTTCTGGGTTAGGTGAAGGGGACAGTGAGGAAAGGGCTGGATCCAAGAAGCCCTGTGGGAAAGCATGGGCAGGACAGGAGGCTGGCCAGGGAGGAGGGGCGGGAGGGAGGCAAAAGAATTCAAGAATGCTTCAGGGTGAGAGTGGGGGATCTTTGAAGGAGAATGCTATGCATGGCAACAGGAAAATGAGGAGTGAAACGAACCTGGGGCTGTAGAGCTTGGCTTTGTCATTTGGGGCTGCCACGTTCTGACTGGCTTTGGAGTCAAGACCAGTGGAGATTAATTTGGTCTCATCTGCGTCCACTGGCTTCCGGAGGACAGTGAGTTCACTGAGGCACAAATGGTTCTCTGAGTCACAGGGACATGTCTGCCTGTGGTCAAGGGACGGTGGGAAGGAATCAGAATTTCACTCGAGCCTGCGCCAGCAGCCAGGGACCCGCCAGACACATGAAGCCACATGCTGGCTCCGGACCAGCCCTTCATTCCTCGCTAGCAGGGCATTTCACATGCAGGAGGCGCGCAACAATAGATGTTGGAAAAAAGGAATAGAAATGAATCTGTTTCCTCAGAGGTTTTTTTTTTGAGGTATTCCCTCTGGTAAAATTCCGACTCAGGACGCAAGGCTGTCTGTAAGTGGGACACACATGTCACCTCTCCTCAAGTCCGGAGATCCGTCCTGACCCCAGTCCCATTTGGAGACTTTCAAACCAGGGACAGCAAAGAAGAGTGAGGGTTCTGGGTGGGCCTAGTCGCACAGTTGACAGTGGCGAATGGGAACAGCAGCATGCTCTTGTGGGCGAGGTTCCCAGAGCTAACTGGAGACCGGACCAGCCAATGTGCAGCTCTGACCACCTACCTGCTCCAGACCTTCGGTGGCAAGGCCAAGCGCTGCTTGGGTGTTACTGGAACTTCTAACAGGTCTAGAAAATGGCCCTCAGGTTTCTCCCCAACTATTTATTTGGAAATAATTTCAGACTTCCAAAGATCGTGAAGAAGGCCGGGCACGGTGGCTCATGCCTATAATCCCAGAACTTTGGGAGGCCGAGGCGGGCGGATCACGAGGTCAAGAGATCAAGACCATCCTGGTCAACATAGTGAAACCCCGTCTCTACTAAAAATACAAAATCAGCTGAGCAGGGTGGTGCACACCTGTAGTCCCAGCTACTTGGGAGGCTGAGGCAGGAGAATTGCTTGAACCCAGGAGGCGGAGGTTGCGGTGAGCTGAGATCGTGCCATTGCACTCCAGCCTGGGTAACAAGAGCGAAACTCCGTTTCAAAAAAAAAAAAATTGTGCAGAAAAGGTCCATTATCCCTTCACCTAATTTCCCTAATGTTAATGTTTTACAGAAACAGTGCAATGAGGAAAACGATGACATCAATAATACTAAAATACAGATTTTTATTCAGATCTGAATGAAATTGAAATGAAAGTGATCAATGTGTTGCTGGCAGGGAGCCAGGCATTACCACAGTGGCCAGCAAGAGTGTGTCAGGCACCGCACCTTCCTTAGGCGCCACGGCAGCTTCCAGCTCCTGAAGCTCCAGCTGCAGGTAAGCAGGGTGGAGGGAGAAGCAGAGGGACTTGGTCCGCCACACGAACGGAGCCTGTAGCCGTTCAGGAAGGGATAGTGCAGGCACAGGGAGTGCCCACCAGACACCTCTGTCCCCACCCCTTGCTCGGGTCCCCGCCCAGAGGGTGAAAGTGCCAGCACACCAGTTCTATTGTGGCTTATTGTGGGAAAAGACCAGCTATCTGATACAGAGAGAGATAATGGTTGTGGGATACTTTACAGTTTACAAACTTTTTCACAAAATGACTAATGGGTGTCCAGAATCCGAGCTTGGTAACCGCAGGTTAGTGACAGAGCTGGGAGGAGCCTTGGGATGCCTGGGTTCTGCTCCACCTGCAGAGGGGAGGATGCAGCTTCTGTTTGTCCTATCCAGTGGGTGGACGTTCCAACTCTAGTCTCCAAGACACCCTGCTTGTGTGGTAAGACTCACATCCGAATAAATAGAAATAAGATGGCTGGCTCTTCACTGTGCCTTTTCCATTAAGAATATTAGATAGCTATAATCCCAGCACTTTGGGAGGCCAAGGCTGGAGGATCACCTGAGGTCAGGAGTTTGAGACCAGCCTGGCTAACATGGCAAAAACCCGTCTCTACTAAAAATACAAAAATTAGCTGGGCGTGGTGGCTCATGCCTGTTGTTCCAACTACTCGGGAAGCTGAGGCAGGAGAATCACTTGAACCCAGGAGGTGGAGGTTGCAGTGAACAGAGATTGTGCCATTGCACTCCAGCTTGGGTGACAGAGCAAAACTCCGTCTAAAAATAAAATAAAATAAAATATCAGTTAGGGGGCAAATCGGAGGCTTTACATCCAGCTCAGCTGGAGCAGACCAGCCCAAAGAGAAGGGGAAATTCCGTTTTGAGCCAAGAAGGCAGGCTTAATTCTATTTTGAGCCAAGAAGGCAGGCTTAGGACACTCCTGGTTTTAGAAAGTGGAATTTTAGTTTTTTACATTGCCCTAAGACCACACGCTCGGAGACGCTGACTTGGAGAATTTTATAAAGCTCTGCAATGCTTAGGAAGTCCGAATGCCTAATGACTTTTTAGGTCGCTCATTGTTTTTTGTGTGTTCATTAAATGAGTATCTTGATGTTTTTAAAATATCCAAAATTACCTGAGTTTCATTTGCGAGGTGAGTTATCAAAGATATTGTCTGTTTTTACAAATAAACACATTTTTTTTGGAATGAAAGCATTTATGAGATTTTCTTACAAATGGAAGGGTGTTGAGGGTCCTGAAATGAAGTAGAGCAGGGTCTCAATCTGGCCTGGCCTTGGTGAAGCTTGCAGGGAGTTTCTCCCTCTCTCTCTCTCTCTCTCTCTCTGTCCCTCTCCTCTCTGTTTCTTTCTCTCTCTCTCTGTCTCTCTCTCGCAATTGCAAAGGTCACAACATGGCCTTTGTAGAGGCTTCTCATAGGATCTGCCAGTGGTACATGGAAAATCTGGGGCCCGGAAGAGCAGTTCACAGTGGCCCCCCTCACCAGTAGGGGATACAAAACCACGGAGAGTCCTAAACTCAGTTACTGTCAGTCAGGACACGTTTCTGTTCATGTTTTCCACCCATACATTTAATGCCTTCTCCTTCTTAACTGACCACTGATCAGGCACTGTGGCGGTAACTTTTGCAGTTTGAGATGTGACAGCAAAATGAGCATAAATTTCCTTTTCCTTCATCACGGTTTCATGAATAGATTTGTTCTTACTGTAGATCTTAGAAACTTCAGCTTACACATTTTTTCTTTTTTCTTTTTCCTTTTTTGTGAGACAGGCTTGAGTGCACCAGTGGAATGAAAGCTCCTTTCAGCCTTGACCTGTGGGGCTCAAGCATCCTCCAGCTTCGTCCTTCTGTACCTGGGACTACCAGCATACCACCATGCCTGGCTACTTTTTGTATTTTTGGTAGAGACAGGGTTTTGCCATGTTGCCCAGACTGGTCTCAAACTCCTGGGCTCAAGTGATCTGCCCACCCCAACCTCTCACAGTGCTGGGATTGCAGGCATGAGCCACCACACCTGGCAGCTTTTGATTGTTTTCTTAGTCAACAACGTTCACCTTTTCACGGAAAGGAAGCACTTAATGGCTTCTCTCTGGCAATTTGAATTGCCAGCATCATCACTCTTGCACCTTGGCGCCATTATTAAGGAAAATACGGGTTCTTTGAACACAAGCACGGCCACCTGGAGAGTTGGCCTCATAAGGAACAGGGCTCCTCAGTGGCTAAGGGGCAGGGAGCATCTCCTTTGAGGATCCCTGGGCAAAGCGATGAATTGCCTCCCAGCGCAAGATCTCATCATGCTACTCAGAGCTGTGCATTTAAAACCTGCGAATTATGTATTTCTAGATTTTTCCACTTAATAGATCTGGACCGTGGTTGACCGCGGGTCACTGAAACGGTGGAAAGTGAAAGCAGGGATGGGGCGACTGCTGCAGACGTGCTGCCTCTGGGTACCAAGCACACCTCTCCCCTACCCCACCAGGGTGTGGAGGCTGGGTGGTGGCCTCCAGACTGGAGGGTGGAGGGAGCGGCCAGGCCACCCTGCCTGTCCCTGTGGGGTGGCCAGCTCAAGGGCCAGCGTGCAGCCGGGGGCAGTCTTCCATTGCTGAGGGTTTAACTGGACAGAGTCCTGCACACAAAGACAGGGCAGGCAGTGCTTACCGAACGGTGATTTTTAACAGCAGCATCTTTGCCCGGGTGGGGCTCTAGGCTGCAGGCGAGACTTGTACACTCGAGGAGGCTGCCCCATCCCCAGCAACGGGGATGCCTGGGCTGCCGATCCCGCAGTCGCTGCTTGTAAAAAAGGAAACTTTAGTGTATGGTATTTTCCTGAATAGTGAGAAAAAAACCTGATATACTACACTAGCAAATCTGTTCCTCCCCTTAATGAAAGCCCTGAGGGTGGGGTGTGGGAGAGGGACAGTCCCCTGCCCGACACTTGGTGTTAGCTTAGCCTGACAGATGATTTGGTTACAAAGTTTCCAATGTGACACCTCATTGTCCTGATTGCTTTCAGGCACCCTCCTTAGCACCTCTCTCAGTGCCGCGTGCTCAGCAAGCCAGGCTTCGCCTCTGCCCCACTGCCTCCACTTCCTCCTCTTCAGTGAGCTGTGCTGCCCCTGTCCCACCCAAGATGTCTTTCTGCCATCAGGAGCCCCATCTTTGGTCCCGTGCAGCAAGGCCCAGGCAGCGGGATGGGTGGTAGAGAATCGCCCTGCTCTCTGTGAAATCTATACCCATAGCTTGGTTGGAGACACTTGGTTGCAGCCTTGGCCTAAGCCTTGACCATGGAATTTAATAAAACAAGGGAAGATCCTTGCACAGGAAGAAATCAAATTGCCCAGTCCAAGTGTCAGGATTAGCTGTCTTCCAGACTCAAAGTCTTCTGTGTCACAGCTCAAAGGGAGAGTCTTGGGAGGTGACAAGCACAGGCCATGGTGCAGCTGTTCAGGGCGATGTGGGACTCCACTTGTCTGGGGTTCAGATTGGTTCTCAGGGCATTTCTGAAAATTCAGTAAATAGATAAACTCCCAGACAGAATGTTCTGACGTTCAGGCGGCAGAGCTGCCATCTACTGAGGATGGGTAATCCATCTACATGAACGCAATGCTGCCATCCTGTTGCAGAAGTGCAACCCAAATGCCACGTTGTTTCGAGCCTATGTACATCACCAGGCAGCCTTAAAAACCAGGCCCAATACCATCCCCACACCTACCAAAACTAACTTCTAAATCTCATCCAATACCCAGACCAGATTTCAGAAACCACTCACTATCTCCAAGATGATGTCTGCATAGTTGGTTTTCCAACTATTGAATTATATCGAAATAAATTACATCAAGGGCAGAATTCATTTGAATGTGTAATTTTTTTTTTTTTTTTTTTTGGAGACGGAGTCTCACTCTGTCGCCCAGGCTGTAGTGCAGTGGCTCAATCTTGACTCACTGCAATCTCTACCTCCCAAGTTGAAGCAATTCTCCTGCCTCAGCCTCCTGAGTAGCTGGGACTACAGGCGCACACCACCATGCCCAGATAATTTTTGTGTTTTAAGTACAGACAGCGTTTCACCATGTTGGTCAGGCTGGTATCGAACTCCTGATCTGAGGTGATCTGCCCGCCTCGGCCTCCCAAAGTGCTGGGATTACAGATGTGAGCCACTTCGCCAAGCTGGATGTGTACGTGTTGATGTGAGTTTAAAACAAGTCTCTCTATAAAAACCACTCCCTCTCTTTAGGTCAAGGCCCTTGGGTTTCCAGCCTATAGATGGAGGGCATTCACTTAGCACTCTGGAGCAAGAAGCTGATCCCAGGAGACCTTTATTGAGAATGTGGCAGGAGCTGCGACATTTCCTGAGGTCACACTCTGTCTTCATCCCTATGACCAGAAGTGCCTGCACTAGGACTCTGTGCATCTTGGTTTCCTTGCATTCCTGTTGCGCGCTTGTCTGTGATCCCAAGTAAGGCACTCAATGCCTCCTAGCCTTAGCTTTCTCCTTGGTAAAGTCCAGATGTAAAAATATTAATTCTGCTCACTTCACAGGAACTCAACAATCTTATACATGAAGGTTCTTGGAAAAGCATTGCATGCTACGCCTATGAAAGGCGACGTCAGGGTTAGAAGAACGGTTAAATATAGGCACACCTGTGCAGACATGTGGGGCAGGAGCTGAGGACATCAGGGTACATGATGATATCTCTGTTTTGTTATTGGCACAGCTGACTAATAGCTTGTTATATAACAGCACGTAGCCATCACACCCCTGGTGTCTCAGTGAATGCAGTATTTCTGCCATTAATACTAGGCGGCATATAAAGATACGGTGGCAGCAGGTAGAGAAACTGGTGTGCAGGATTTTCTCCTAAAAACTCTAGGACGCTGGTCGGTTATATGGCTAAGTTTGAAGACATTTTCCAAACAGCAAATTGTGGTGTATCCCTTTCCTTTTGCATTTGCCCAGAGCCTCTGTGCTCCTGGCTCCCTCCTGCAGCCCTGTCTTCCATGATCTCCCCTCAGCCCGGGTCCACCTCGTGGTTCCGTCCTAACCTCGTCTTATCCCGTATGATCTCCATGGCTTCAGTTAACATCTACGTGCCCACTGTGGTTTCTTGCTGTCTTCGCAGCCATGGGGGTCTCTGAGTAGCACACCTGGCACATCCAAGTTCTTCACACCTAAACGGAAGTCTCAGGGAGTTGGAGAAAATAATCAAGTCGTCCCAAACTTCTGTCAGTCTAGCTTTCTTTGGTTAAATGCTTCCCTCCTCTTTTGTGTTAAGAGATTTGCTGATAGCAAGCAAGGAGAGGCCTGAGAACAGCCCTTTCGCTGGTTGGTGCTTGCACCTCTGCTTGGCATGGAGCACGTGGGACATCCTTTTTGTTTCCCCAGTGAGCCTGCGCACTCCGAGAGCAGAACCACACGCGCTTCAGCTCCACAGCCTCCCCAGCCTAGGACCGGCTCGCGCCCTGG
The DNA here is from genome assembly GCA_963573385.1 of Cacajao melanocephalus. NCBI lineage: Eukaryota > Metazoa > Chordata > Mammalia > Primates > Pitheciidae > Cacajao > Cacajao melanocephalus. The sequence continues at coordinate 16,618 of CAUYLG010009990.1, forward strand.
AGCTGCTCTCAGTTCCAGCAGTGGGGTCCTGCAGACCTAAGCACGTGCTTCTGCTCTGCGAGGGCTACTCTGACAGGGGGTTCTCACTCAGGAGAGTCTGCTGTGCATGACCAGTGCGACCTCCTGGCATGGTGAGGGGGACGTGTTCTGAGCAAGACTCTGCCTTCCAGTCTGAGCTCTGTCCCTACTTAGTTGCGCAACTTTGGGCATTATGTGGCCTTTGTTTCCTGAAGTTTCCTCCTGTGTAAAATGGGGATAGTTGTGCAGATCTGAAAATGCTGTCATGAGAGTAGCTGCTAATCCATGTAAATGCAGGACAGTGTCTGACAGTGAGTGCTCAGAGTTCTCAAGGTGCACAGCACCATGACCGAGCCTGGGAAGTGCAGACGCTGAAGCTGTTAGCTGTGGCACGCAAGTCTTGGTGCACCTCAGGACCACCCAGAGTTGGGTAAGTGCAGATGCCTGGGTCCCCACCCCAGGCTGGCTGTCACTTGACTGTGGGTCACTCCAATGCACTCTCAGGCTGCAGAGCCACCTCCTCAGACAAAACTAAGGGTTATCCCCTCCACACACACACAACTAAAAGGCAAGGCAAAAGCAAGGCACCAAGGCACTCTTCCCCCATCCTTTTCCTCAGCGAGTCTGTAGAGGAGTTACCTGTGGGGAGGCTGGCTCTACACAGGTGTGGGGCAGGGCATGGGTGCCAGGCTCCCGAGTGGCTGGGACACCATCATCTGTGTGTCAGCAACCGGCACAGTTTTATTCTCAAACAGTGGTTTTTCAAATGTTCTGATTAGGAACCTGTATTTTCAAAATCTATTTGTCATTCAGAATGTCACTGTGGATAATATACAATCCATCAGCCTATACACAAAGGGATTTCATGTTGTGACTTGGTACTGTCAAACCTAGGATAATAAACCTTAAAAAACTCTGTTAGTGTTCCCGCTTTCAAAAGAATTTCGTTCTTTTCTGATGAGGATATGTGTAAGCCGTGTGTGAGTGACTAACAGGACTCAGGGCTGGGGGAGGGCTGGCGCTGTGCTGTTTCCTGTGTGGTCAGGATCATAGCCAGTGAGATCTTGTGAAGCCGCCAGAGGCTTTCTCTCTGGATACCTGCATTTCCTGTCCATCCTCCAGCTGAGGTCCTGGTCCCCAGGCTGCTGTGTTCAGGAACTGTTTTATCACAGAAATATCTTAATTTTAAAAAGCGGGTGTATGTTTCCTTGTTTACCTCTGTATTCCTAATATTTCTGCTGTATCTCTTCTTTTTCTCCTTTGATAGGAAGTGACTGGGAAAAAGGAACACAAAACTATAGGAACATCTGTGATCCATGCTTTCTCTAAAGAGGGCACCAGGGCTTCAATATTTAAAGGGGAAAAAGTGGGCAGGAGAGGAAAGAGGAAAGAAAAAAAAAGGGAGGATATGGTCACGTTCTTGCGAAGCTCTGATCAGACCTCCATAAATCCACATGCTGCCTGTGAAAAAAAGGGGCAGAGGGACAGTCAACTATGCATTCCTGTCCTGTTCAGCCAGTGTGCTTTTTATGAGATAGAGCAAACACAGAGGGGGTGGTCACACGTGCTTTTGTCTCAGGTGAGGGAGAAATGACTTCTACTCCTGTGAAGATAAGCTGTTATTCACATTGTCAGGGTGAAATCCAACAGAACACTGTTTTAGGTTAAAGATCTTGGGGCCCACAGGGAGTTACCTTGTGAGAAAATTGTGAGGGGGACTTCCGAGGGAGGTATGTGGCCTTCTATCTTTGTAGGAACTAAACAGGAGGCAGTTAATCCAAACTTAACTTTTCCCAATGGCTTAGTGAGTTTGAGGTCCCAAGATTTTTGATTTTCTGTTCACAACATGCTTTCAAAGAACCAGCTATTGGCTTTATTGATTTGACCATCTCCATCCCATCTTTGTGTGCTATTTCATTTGTTTTTATTAGTTATTTCCCTCTACTTTCTTTGAGCTCATTCTTTCTTTGAGTTTCATGCATAGGTCATGTTCAATCTCTTTTCCTTTTTAATACAAGCACTGAAACTCTACATTTGCCTCGAAGTGTTTCTGTAGCTGCATCCCACATTTTGATATAAAATTTTTCATTACTGTTCAGGTATCAGTGTCTCTAATGTTTGTAATATTTTCTTTTTTGACCTATGTGTTATTCAGAAGTCTGTTTTAAAACTTCCAAATGTTAGCCAGGCATGGCTCACACCTGTAATCCAGCCACTTTGGGAGGCTGAAGTTGGAGGATTGCTTGAAGCCAAGAGTTCAAGACCAGTCTGGGCAACATAGTGAGACTCCATTTCTACAAAAAATAAAATAAGAAAAAATTTCCAAACATATGCAGGATTCTAAAGTTATCTTTTTGTTACTAATGTCTAATGTACTTCTATTGTGGTCAGAGACTTCAATATTAATTTTTTATTTCTTGGGACTTGTCTGTGTCCAGAATGTGGTCAATCTTCTAACTAAAATTAGAAGGTTCTACAAATTTCTGCCTGAGAAATTAAGCTTGCTAACTGTGCTTTTCAAATTTTCTATACATTTGATAATGATTTTGACTGCTTAATCCATCAATATTGAGAAAAGTGTGTTAAAAATCTACTAGTATAATTATGGATTGCAAATCCCAATAATTAAAAATTATATTTATTGAAGTTGTTAATATATTATTTACTTTTTTTTTTTTTTTTTAGATTTGCCCAGGCTGGAGTGCGATGGCATGATCTCAGCTCACTGCAACCTCTAACGCCTGGGTTCAAGTGATTCTCCTGCCTCAGCCTCCCAAGTAGTTGTGACTACAGGCACCTGCCACCACACCTAGCTAACTTTTGTTATTTTTAGTAGAGATGGGGTTTCAGCATGTTGTCCAGGTGGTGGTCTCAAACTCCTGATCTCAGGTAATCCTCCTGCGTTAGCCTCCCAAAGGGCTAGGATTCTAGGCGTGAGCCACCTTGCTGGCCTGAAGTTATTAATATATTACTAAATGTACCTAAGTTTAGAATCATTTTATATTCCTGGTAAATTACTTTCATCATTATACAATAGCCTTTATATATTCCTAAATAATATTTATCCATCAAGTATATTTTATGTGATATCAACTTAGTACCATTAGCTTTCTTTTCATGAGTATTTTCCTAGGTACATTTTTTTTCTTGGTGGGAGTGGGGTGAGGCTGGCTTTCTTTTGCTTTCAATTTTTGGGTCCTTTCATTTAGGATCCAGAAATAGCAAATATTTAGAAATACCATATAGATGGATTTTTTTGGGGTGGGGTCTAATCTGAGGATCTATTTTATCTGAAAACATTAGTTCATTGATATTATTGTGCTAATTCATAGAAAATATTTTTACCCTCTTAGTTTGAATTTTCTATTCACTTTCCTTTTTTTATGCGTCACCAACCCTCTCCCATGTTAGTTACTCCTACTGATTTATTTTTTCTTTTAATCCTCACCAACATACACTGCTTTGGAAGTTTTGTATTCTACATCTATTCTTTTTTAAAAATTAAAACACAATTTTTCATTTAAAAATAAATTCAGGCATAAAAGTTTCAAAAAGAGAATAATTCCCATATTCCTTCTCTTTACCCAGCTTCTCCAAATATTAATATCTCAAATAGCCATAATACAATGATCAAAAGCAAGAAATTAACAATGATTAATATTATGAGCTAATCTACAGATCTTATTAAAATTTCACCAGTTGGCTCGCTGATGTCCTTTTTTTGGTTCAAGATCCAAAGCAGGACCCCACACGTTGCATTTAATTGTCACGTCTCCAATCTGGGATAGTTCCTCAAGTCTCTGTCTTCTGTGACCTTGACACTTCTAAAGAGTATTGGTCAGATATTTTGTAGAATGTCACTCAATTGTGTTTAATGTTTCCTTGTGATTAAATTCAAGTTATGAGCATCACTTCTCTGGTATTTTTGCCAAAAACGTAAGTTAACACTGCTTGTTCTAGAAGAGTGAAATATCAGCAAATTGGAGATGTCTCACTTCCAATCTGCTTTCTCCTCCACATATTATGCTCACCACATCCTGTCCTCCTGTTCAAACGTCCTAATTCACGGGCAGGGGGGACTTAGACCCAGGAGGCCTGACAGCTTCCAGAGGTAGTCCTGGACCGTGATGGCCACAGGCCAAGAGCAGACCCCGTGATGGCTTCTGGGTGCAGCTGAGTGTGCCGACTCTCCAAAACTGGTCTGGAGAGCATCTAATTAACATTATGTCCCAGCACTACCAACAAGGCACAGGGCTTCTTTACTCCCTTTCAAATCTAGGGTTTTAGTGATGTGCTTCCCCCCAGACCTTAAAACCATATTCTCAACTGCCTTAAAACCATATTCTCAACCATATTCTCAACCTTAAAACCATATCCAAGTAACTTTAAGAAAGAAACCTGGTTTAAAGACAGCTAAGGGGTCAATCAAGGATGCACATTCATGGCAGTCTTACCAGACTTACTTGCATCAGGTGACAATTTGGCTTTGCTGATTGTCTGATTAAGTCTTAAAAATAATGCAGACAACTCATATGGGGAAATAGACCCACAGAACAAGGACAATGATTATCCAAAGGCCTCAGGAGCAAGTCAAACAGATAACAAGCTTGGGACCTCTAACTTCTGGTTTGCAGTCTCCCTATCTGACCCTCTTGCTTGGTGCAGAACAACATTGTTTCTGTGAGTTGTGTCTATGTCCATGGAATCTATGCCTCAAGTATTAAAACAGAACCCAAATGAATGAATGAATGTGCAAATAAAAAGTTGGAGAAGTGATCATAGCCTTTAAGGCTTTGTGTACTCAGCATACTTACTTACTGAGCAATAACCAGAACATGCTCATTTAAAAAATTCTATTACTCCTCTTTTGCTTCTACAAGAACCAATTTAGAGCACTCTGTGTATCATTTAAGTCCAACCACTCTTATTACACACAAGAAAACAGATGCAGCAAAAGGCCATGTGACTCTACCAGCACTGTGCAGAGATGATGACAACTGAAAGGAGAAACCAGGGCAGTGTCTTTTGATTTCATTTTCTCTATTGCTTATGCATTTTTCTATTTCCTTGACTTCTGCCCTTCCCTTTATTATTTCCTTCATTCTACTAACTTGGGGTTGGGGTTGAATTTGCTCTTCTTTGTTAATGTCTTAAAATGGAACCTCAGATAATTGATTGTAGTTCTTTCTAACATAAGCATGAAATTTTACGAGTTTTTTCCTCTAAGCACCCTATAGCTGCATCCCTCAAATTTTGATGTTTAACTTTTCATTAGTTCCAATATTTTCTAATTTCTCTGGTGTTTTCCTCTTTGATTCCTGGGGTATTTGGAAGTGTACTGTGTAACTTCGAAATATCTAGGATTTTTCTAGATATTTTGTATTGATTTTCAGTTTAATTCTACTGTGATAGAACTGTGTAATTTGAAAATTTTTAATTTTGAGATTTGTTTTAAATTACCATGTAATTTAAAGAGAATGTGCTTTCCTCAGTTATTTTATAAATATCAATTATTATTCAGATATTCCATGTCTTTGATGATTTTCTTCATCCAGTTCTTTCAATTGCCGAGAGGAGCTTAAAACCTCGTCTGAGAATGAAGCTGCCTATTTTTCCTTTAATCCTATCAATTTTGTCTTATGTATTTTAATGGTTTTCATGTTTTGCAACAAGACACATGCATGATTGTTATATCTTTCTGAGTGACCATTTTATAATTATGAAAAGTCCTTCCTTATCTGTGATGACATGTTTTATCTTAAAATCTCCATTACCTTATATTAACATAGCAACCCTAGCCTTCTTTATGCTGTTTGCCATGGTGTATTTTTTTCCCATTTAGTTCCTTTCAACCTATCTGTGCCATTTTTAAATATAAAGTTCATCTCTTGTATATGGCACATAGTTGGGCCATGCTTCTTTATTCATTCTGACAACTTCTGCCTTTTAATTAAAATATTTAATCCATTAATATTTAATGAAATTATTGCTATGGTTGTCTTTGGGCATAACATTCTGTTGTTTGTTTTCTATCTGTTCTCTGTTCTTTTATGCCTTTTTAAAATTACATGACTATTTTAAAAACAATTATAATTTTCTTATTGGCTTTTTAGCTACACATCTCTACATTATTGTTTTAGTGATTGTTCTGGGGATTATAACATATATCCCTAACTTTTCTCAGTCCTTTTACAGTTAATACATTACCATTTCAAGTAAAATGTAGAAATCTTGCAACAATATAGGTCCACTTCCCCTCTTCTTTTATGTGTCTATAGGCTATAAATCCACAGGACAATGCTGGGCTACTTTAAACAGTCATATATATAAGTACCGTGTGCTAGCCAATTGTGCCACTGGAGCTCGCAGATATATATATTATAAAACTTTTAAGAAAAAAAAAGCAAAAGGAAAGAATTCTGTATTTATCCAGCTATTTGCCATCTCTAATGCTCTTCACTGCTTTCTGAGGATCTGTGCTTCCATCAGACATCATTTCCTTTCTGTTTGAAGAACTTTGTTTAGCATTTCTTATAGTGCAGGTCTGCTGACAACAAAATCTCTTAGTTTTATCTAAAAATGTCTTTATTTGGCTGAAAGAATATCTTCATTCAGAAGTGAAGAATTCTGGATTGACAGCTTTTTTCTTCTATCACTTTACAGATGGCTATTTCACTCTCTTGGGCCTCCACAATTTCTGGTGTTAAGCCAGAAGTTGAGTCCAGTGTCGTTCCCCTATATGTAGTAGGTAGTTGTTCAACTGCTGCTGACTAGATTTGTTTTTAGCTTTGGCTTTAACAGTTTGTGTCAGTGTGGCATTTTTGTGTTTGTCTTTTTTGCTGTTTGTTGAGCATCATGAATCTGTAAATTTGCATCTGCCATAAATTTGGGAAATTGCCAGCCATTATTTCTTCAAATATTTTTTTCTGCCTGCTCTCTTTGCTTGTCTTGTAGGTCCACAATTATCCATGTGTTAAAGACTATTTGATTATATTGAACAAGTCTCTATAAAATTTGCCCAAACATTTCCCTCTCTCTTCTTCATGTTGGGTAACATCCAGTGATCTATCAAGTTCCCTTACCCTTTCCTCAGTTATCATTATTGTGCTATTTAGGTCCAGTCAGTATTTTTGTTTTATTTCAGAAATTATATTTTTTGGTTCTAGATTTTTCATATTAAAAATTGTTTCCATGTCTCTGCTATTCCCTATTAAATTGTTGCTAACATATTTTACTTCATTGTGAATAGTTTTAAGTGCATTAAAACGTTTGATAATTCCAACATTTAGGTATCAGGGTTGGACTCAGTTGATTTTCTATTCTCTTGAATTGTTCTATCTTCCTTGCTCTTCATCTATCAGGTAATTTTGGATTTTATCCTTGACATTATGAACAATAAATTGTGGATAACCTGGATCCTGGTTTCTTTTGATTAGCAGGTAATTATCTGGCTTGGAGTTGAACTGCAAACTCAGTTTTCTCGAGTGTTTCTTGGTAGCTTTAATCTCAGTTAAAATCTGTCTTCAGCCGAATTGTTCTAAGCTGGCTTCGTGCAAGTGTTCAGGGGCCAGCCAGTGATTTTTTTTTTTTTAGTTTGGTAAATGCCCTGTTTATTCTGTGAACAAGGCTCAGAAATGTATAGACGGGAATTTGTAGGCTGAGCAATCTCTGTGTAGTTGTGACTTCACAACTATACTTCGCAATAGCAGTAATGACAGCGGCTTCTGAACACATTAACCTACCATTGTTTTGTTTAAAGTGAACACAGCGACAATAGATTCCTAACAGCCTGTTTCTCTAAGTGATCACCACATTTTGCTGTTCTAATCTTTAAGAATGAGTGGAGCCTTCACTTGAGCTGCCACCTCCTTGCCACTCAGGGCTTCAACAATCACAAGTGCGAACTCGAAGCTGGTCCCTAGCCCCCGAATTGTAACAATCAATCAGGCCATCCTTTTCCACACGATTCTGAGTAGGTGTGACGACCTCCATTCATCATTTTGTCTTTAGCAAGTGGGTGTGTTGTGACTTTATTTTCAAAACCTATGTCATGAGCCAACAGAGCAGTGGGACCTGTACAGATGGCAGCTATCAGGCCCTTCCGGTTTTCCTGATCCTTCAGTATCTCCTTCATGTCAGCAGACTCAGGTAAATTCTGTGCACCCAGATTACCTCCTGGTAGAACCACCATGTCATATGGTCTCTCTTTTTTTTTGTATCAAGACTGGCATCAGGAGAAATGACAACATCATAGCTACACTGTAGTGGGTCTTTTCCAGCCAGACCTGCAATGGTGACCTCAATCCCAGCTCACCCCATGACATCTACAGGGATGACCATCTCCATTTCCTCTGCTCCTTTACTGGGATGACCAGAGCTCTTTTGGAAGCCATTTTTATGTTACACTTTTTTTTTTTTTTTTTTTTGAGACAAGAGTCTTGCTCCTTTGCGCCAGGCTGGAGTGCTGTGGCGTGATCTCGGCTCACTGCAACCTCCACCTCCCGGGTTCAAGCAATTCTCCTCCCTCAGCCTCCTGAGTAGCTGGGACTACAGGCGCATTCCACCATGCCCAGCTAATTTTTGTATTTTTAGTAGAGACGGGGTTTCACCATGTTGGCCAGGATGGTCTCAATCTCTTGACCTCGTGATCCGCCCGCCTCGGCCTCCCAAAGTGCTGGGATTACAGGCGTGAGCCACCATGCCTGGCCATGTTACACGTTTTCAAGTCCCACGCCAGGCTGCAATTTTGACAGAATTCAAGGATTTATTCTCTGGCTTTTTCTTCCCTAATATCCTCCTCCTTTCTCCACTAGCTGCAATTTCCTAGATACAATCTTTTGGTTCCTTGGAGCAGAGGGGCACAGAGGATTCAAATAAGTGATTCAAGAAAACTTCTCAGAGTCTACAGATATTAGACTCACCACCAGAAACAAAGGGCATCACACCCAGAACAACATTATGAGCTTTCAGAAAACTAAGAAAAGATGATTCTATAGAGAGAAGCATGTGAAGAGACACTGGAAGACAACAGCACAAAAGCATCCGAATTCTGAGGAAAAATGATTTCCCTCCAATATCCTATTTTCTCAAAATATTTCCCTCCAATATCCTATTTTCTCAGGAAGTCGCCACAGGGTGAGTTTTGCCATGTGAAAGAGGAAACCAAAAAAGAAGTCGTGGGGTACAGAAGGGGCTGATCCAGTCCAGGCAAAAGGATTCCAGGTTGGTGATTACTAAAGGAGATGTCAAGTATGAAGTGGACCTGGCGAGCATCCAGCCTAGACTAGGACAGGCTACAAATCTGTGGGGAAGTTGTTCAAGAAGACAAACTTGGTAAAGTGTGTATGTGCTTGAATATATTGCAAGGGCATTTGAACTTGGATGGAGGAAATTTTGAGATGAGTGAAAATGATTACAATACATAGAAAATACAAAAAATAGTAAGAAAAGAATATAGTCTGTGGCTGGCTTAGCACTGAATGGCATCTCCACAGGCCTCACAATGTGAACACTGGATGCTGGTCTGCCAAGAAGGAATGAACACACTGAGAGAAGAGGGGTTAATGGAATGTGTGGTAGAGAGGATGAAAGAGAAAAGAGTTGAATTTTCATGTTCTATTGTAGAAAGACCAGAGCTCAAAACCAAAGAATCAGCAAGCAGCAATACAAACCTGTCAAGGTAGGGACCACGAGGTAAATACCAAAAGACTCAGATCGGATAGAATGGAAAGTGGATGGCTTCAGGGAGCAAGCAGAGGAGAGAGTTGAGGGACTGATCATTTTCATAATCAGTTCTGTGGAGTCATTTGACTTTTTACATAAAAAGTCAAATTTGTATTTGATTAAAAGATAATCTGACATACTTGCTAACATTATTTCATCAATAGCACTCAATGATATTTCCTAAGGTGCTATTTGGTACCAGCTCCTGGGGTAGGACAGCAGTCGCATGCCAACGCTCCCTGATGGCTGAAGCTGAATCTCATGAAACTCCTTCACACAGCTCACAGAAGGGCTTTGAGGTCAGTTGAGAGCAGGAGACAGGAAGCATGGCAGAGCACAAAACAATACCAAGGTCATCTGACATCTGTATCTACCTAGGTGAGGCCTGGTTTTAGGAGCCTATATTGTCTAGGTAGAGAAACTCAGTAAGCAAGAGAAAAGAAAGGGCTGGATGTAAATATTTTATAAGACAGTCCAATAGGCAAAGAAGCAGGGGCAGCAAGAATTGATCAGGCACCCAGGGATGATAATTTAATAAGAAAGGAAGCAGAGATCTTTTAAAAATAGTTTCACTTTTGTCCTTGAGGCCTTCAAGGAAGAGGTTAGTTCTTGTGAGTTAAAAGAATGGGTTCACAGTATTATGTTTCTCTGACTCCTTTCTTAACAGTCTCTACTTGGTCATTTCTGATTCTAAATGCCAAGTTTAGCAACCATTTCTCAGTACTTAGCCTTTTAACATCTGCACCATTTGACCTTGCTGACAATCGCTTTATTCCTATGGTAATACTTGCCCGTCCCTTGATTTCTGTGACCCCATTCTTTTCAGGGTTTCCTCTTACTTTATGATGAGTTCTTCTGGGGTCTTCTTTGGCAGTCAGAATTCAGGCAGTGGTCTTGGTTCTCAGGGATTTGTGTCTGGCTATACGGTTTGCAGGAAGGTGGCACAAGAATCTTTTTTTAAACATGTGAAGAGATAATAATGATAACAACCACGACAATCTCAACAGTGACCACAAGAATAAAACCAATGGGATCCCATTCATGGTTAAAACACTGCTGAAGACACATGACAAGCTTAAGTGCCCACTTTGTCCAGGATTTTATGTGCCTAGACAGGAGAAAGACATTCTGATACTCTACTGCCTTTCATTAGTCAAACTGCAAACAAGTTACCCAAAGACCCAAGTCTTGTCCATATTTATTGTTATATATTTCTAACCTGGCCAGGTACAAAAAAGCTTTCCAGTAATACATGTAATAAACCTCAATAAAAAATGTGGGGGAGCAGAAATGAGATGAGATCAGTACACAAAAAGCATAATGGCCCGAGTAGAGTGTTTAAAGCAAACCTAAAATAATTACAGCTGCTGCTGTAATTGAGGACGGACAGAAGACAGTAAATATTTCTTTCAGAGCAGGCCATAAATGTATATGAAAATCTTTACAATAGAATCAATAAATGTTTAGTGACAAAAATGTATGCAAGTTTAGTCTATGCATAATTACTTTATGAAAATTACAAATATTTGAGTTTATTTTAGAAACCAAATCTTGATTTAAAAACTAGTTAAAATTTGTAACTTTTCGGAAAACATATTACACAACACTCTTATGCAACTAATAGCAGAATATCTCATAGCACGTGATCAAAACAGAAACACACGCCACCACCTTGTACCAAATCCAGAATAAAAATATAATCTCTTCTGTTTCTTCCCTTTAAAAAATCTATATGCAAAGATGGCAGAGACAGGAGAATGAGTCAGTGTGCTGGGCCCGTGGCAGTGATGCCTGTTTTGCAGTGCCCAAATCATTTCTAGAACAAGTCACTTTCATGGTACACTGATATAGAAAGTCTTAGTAAAATCAAATGATTTCTAATAGCTCTTTAGCATTTCAAGTGAGGCCAACTTAGCTAACTCACATGAGGCCATGCTGACCCACAAAGAACATGGGTGTGAAAAAACAAAATGCTACCTGAGCATTAAAATACCTTGAACCTCCCTAATTCTTTTTCTCAGCTGCCTCGTTAACTTGCTCCAGGTCCTGGTTTATCTCTCAGCTTTCATCTAACTTACTTCATATTCATCCATCTCCTCCTACCCACTAAACCAATGTTCTGTAACTCAAATAGCTCTTGAAATCCCCCTTTCTTCCAAGAAGTCCCTCCTGACTTATTGGAATAGTAGTCCTTGAACTCCTTCATTTGAGTATGGGGTTTTTACGCCTTTACCTTCCACTCTGAGCCATAAAAGCACCACCTGTTCCTGTGTTGCTGATACTGATTAGCCTTGGCATTCAGGAATTTTCTCTGAGCTGTGACCCTGGTGGATGGACGTCAGAAAGCATGTTCTACTGGAAGGAACAGCTGAGCAGTGCTGAAGTCAAGGAGATATGAAGCCAGAGTGTGAACATGAGTCCTGATACTTATCCACCTTGCAGTCTTGGAGAAGTCACCAACCTCTCTCTAAGCCCTGATTCCTTCCTCTGCTAAATGGACATGGCGGTAACTTAGCCCACAGGTGTCACAAGGCTGTTGTGGGGACTGAACAAGGCACCTCATGCCGTGCCTCGCACATGGTAAGTTCCCAGCAGACAGAATTGGCAGGACCTGACACATGCTTTCTGATAATGATTCTACCAATACAGGGTTAACTAGAATGTAAGTATTTATTTTGAATGTTAACAGTAGAAATAGAAAAAGTTATACAGCAAATGAAAATGTTGAAATAAAGACACTTAAGGGAAAAGCGTTGATGAAATTACATCTTAGATTGAAGGCAGATTCTTTATTGGCTGAATGTGCTATACTAGATATTTAAAATAACACAAACATTCATAATTGCAGTTTTTAAATTTAGCTCATAGTCGAGTTAGATACAATAGTTAACATACTTAGGAAAGACAATGTTCTGTGTATTTCTTAACAGCTTTACCAAGCACATTTGTAAAAGATTAAACTTTCATTTCCAATTACTATGATTTCCCCCCCATACACCAAATGAACCAACACATTTATTTATTTAAATAACAGAAACTGTACATGGCTACCCTGTGCTCTAAAATTATTTGTATTAATGAGGATATTAATTTTAGCAATTAAAAAAGGAGATTTTAAAATAACCATAGAAAACGTTGAAAACCCTGGCCAGCGACTGCAGATAGATTTACTCAGTTTTCAGATGCAAGGGTATGATGGAGTTGGGCGGGAAGCTGACTGTGAGAGAAGTTACGATGACCAGAACCTATTCCAGTAAAGCCAGTCAGCAATGAATGTGGGGCAGGCACACGGGGCTGGTCTACAGCTCCTACTGCCTGGTGACCCAGGAGCATCCTGAAGCTTCAGAGAAGTGACTGTGGTGAGAGCAGCATTCTTCCAGCTACTGCGCAAGATCCTTCAGCGGGTAAGAAGTGGCAGAGAGAAAGTCACCTGCTGAAGGAACCGACAGTGGCGGGCGGGGGTTGACTGTCCACGTGGAGCCTGGACTTTTCTTTAGGGGACCCTGAAATCTGTGGTCGCCCCGCCGGCGGCCATGCCGCCGGCACCTGTGAGTATAACACAGTGGCTGGCACTCACACTCCATCACAGATAACACACAGGGCCTCAGGGACTGCAACACATGGATGTGAAGTGATGCACATCAAATTAAGAGTGAGTGAGAATGAAAAAAGCTAGTGTTCAGTCCTGTGAAAAATAAAAATCAGATAGCAAAATGCAAAGTTAAAGCACAGATACCTGAACCCCAAATAATCTGCCCTGGTTGTAATATTTATTTTAATGCAGACCACACATTTTCCCAAAAACCTGCTTGAATTAGAAAACGTAAGGTCATTTATAGGAAATAAAGGTTTTAAGCACAGCTGTACAGTTTAGGACAGTAAGAGCTCCCAAGATGCATACATGCAACTTTCCAGATCTCCTCATCAATCTCTCCACGTGTCGTGGGAGCTGCCTGCGCTCTTGTGAATGGGACACTGAGAAGTGCTTCAATATGTACCACGTCATTCCAGAACACTGCCTGCAGAAGCAGCTCTTCCTGTGGCACTCACCATGTAACCTTCTGCTGAGATGCAAAATATATCTTAAATGTAAAGTCATACAGGATCTGATCTAATAAGAATGGCAAAACAAATACTTCTTGGGCATTTCAAATGAGGTCATTTTAGCTGAAGTGAAATGTATACCAACAACTTTTGAAGTCCGAGGAAGAAAAAAAGAGAAAAATGGTGAACCCAATGTTTCACACACCAAATACCTTTAGGGTACTTAGAAAGTGAACAGTCTTATTACTTGTATTTTCCTGGACTTCCCTTATTTGGCAAGTATTTATGTTTTCATCATGGTTGAAGAAGCTGCTTGGAAACAGGTGAGCTGCAAGTGCATGCTGCTTTTGAACTTGTTCAGAAGCTCTTCCAGTAACCTGTAGGAAGGAGACACTATTTTACAGCCTGACAGACGGGGTGGCCTAGCAACACAAGAAAACACTAGGGGAGCCAGCTGCCTGCTCTGCCTGTGCTTGCTGTGTTGAGAAGGCAGCTGGAAAGTTTCATCTATGGATCCTTAACTCAGTAACACAAATACGTCAAATAAGTTGGTCAAATAGGATATACTGATATACGTATTTATGTTTGTATAGAAACATCTCCTTCCTAACCCCTCCCAAGATTAATTAGATTCCTCCTTAAAACAGATGGATGTTTGGGCCTATTCTTTTTTAGAAATTCAGCTCTAAAATAATATATACACCCTCAAGTTCACTTTTTGTTAAATGGTTCTATGAACACTGGCAAACCCATTCCGGAGTGTATCAGGCTATGGCACGGGGCATCGCTACACCCTCTCCCCTGCTGCCCGTCTAGTCAGCCTCTTCCCTAACCCCATCCCCTAGCAGCCACTGGTGACTTTCCCTTCCTCTCATTTTGCATTTTGTGTTTAACAGATATTAGAGGGTGGGGAGCAAAAGTAGTGAGTTACTCACCAGGGGAAGCAGGGTTAGTGCTAATTCCACTAGGCAAATCACTCTGCTACCTGATATCTCAATCTGTTTCCCCAACTGATCTGATATAGTCATCTAATTTTTCTTTTCTTTTTTTTTTTTTTGAGACAGTCTCTCCCTCTGTTGCCCAGACTGGAGTGCAGTGGCGTGATCTCGGCTCACTGCAACCTCTGTGTCTCGGGTTCAAGTGATTCCCCTGTCTCAGCCTCCCCAGTAGCTGGGACTACAGGTGCATGCCACCATGCCTGGCTAATTTTTGTATTTTTAGTAGAGATGAGGTTTCACCATGTTGGCCAGGCTGGTCTCGAACTCCTGACCTGAAGTGACACACCCGCCTTGGCATCCCGAAGTGCTGGAATCACAGATGTGAGCCACCACACCCAGCCTAGTCATCTAATTTTAAAGTTAGAAAGGGTCTTAGAGTTTACGCGATTTAGATGAAGCAACCAAGAACTGGGTTTAATAGTACTGAGGTCAAGACATTATGTCCCGGTTTAACAATGTTCAATATTAGAATACTATCCCCAGAGCAAACCTAAACTATAGTCCTGACCTGGGACTCTTTCAGGGTATGTATTGTTCTTGACTCTTGAATACATTGAACCCTGTTCTACACATTAAACGTAACAGTGATTGTTTTAATCTTTTATCATATCTATTTTAAAGAAATGAACAGGGTTTGGAACCAATTCATATAGAGGCTGGAAGTTAGTGAGAGAAGGAAGAAGGAGGAAAACGGAAGAAAGGGCTGTCTGTGCAGGCACTGTTTGCACCCACGTGGGATGCGCACAGGGGCAATCCTGGGACTGCACAGTGGAAGGGCTGGTCTGCTGCCCGCTGTGTGCACCAATGCCATGTGACAGCTTCTCGCCATCGCCCAGCCCATGTGCTCTCCCTGCCCTGCGCCGAGTCTGCACTGCGTCCATGGTGCCAGCATTTCAGTCAGTGCACCACAGATGCCTGTCTATGGGACCGGCAGCCACATGCAGAGGGGATGGTGAAGGTATGAAGACCTACAGAGTTTCTGCTGCCTCAGCTCAGGGGAGCTTGGGCATTTATGAAATTTACCTGACCTAGATTTAGGTCTGTTTCCTGTTCCATAAGCAGTAAAGTTTAAACTCAAGTTGAGATCATCAATGTGGTCTAATGAAATATATATATATATATATACACATATAACTTTATTATGCCATATGTGCACATCTACTCTTTCATAACATTTTATATTGTATAGCACACAAAATGAATACTACTGACTCAAAGATAAAAAAAAAATCAGAGTCCTGCATTTTACTGCGCTGTCTTCTTTTTTCTATTACTTCTTAAATATGTATGCTACTAACATAGTTTACTGAATAAGTCATAGTGAGCTTTCTTAAGACATTTTCTGTACCAGTCACTTGAAATGAAAGCCAACTTCTAAATTATCCTAAACCCAGAAGAAAGGTCTTACCTTATTCAGTCACTCAGAAGACATGCAAGGTACAGGTGATGAGATGTACCTACTAAGGGCTATTAAGCACTGCTCTTCCTAGAATCCAAATCATTATTATTATTTTCTAAAAGGCTCTTTAGGTAACAAAACCTTGTTGAGCATATGCAGCTGGCTCTGAGACAGCATACGGGACTTACTTTTTATCTGCGCCACTGGAAAGCTGCGGCAGGGCTTCCAAAGCCTGCTTAAAACTAGACCTGGAATACAAACAGCCACACTGAAGTTGAAACCTTGCATAGCTCAAAGGGGAATTAGGATAACTGCTAACAAATTCTTAATCATCCCTTAATTATTGAGAAGCCAACAAAAGCCAGTGAAGCAAGGAAATGTGAGAAAAAGTAAAAGTGAAAAACAACAGAAAAAGTAAAAGTAAAAGTGAAGGTGTAGCGACCAGGCGGAGGCTTGTAGGAGCAGGATCAGAAAAACTCAACTGGGAAATGAAACACAACTTGAAAAGCTAAAGGAAAAACGGATTCTCTTTTAAAGGATGCTACCTGTGACAGAAGAGAGCTTAACGTGAACATGTTTAATTTAAAAGGAGTCTTTTCAAAACAACCAACCACAGATAAAGTAACTGGTAAGAAAGGAAAGAAACTAAGAAAGGCGATGACCTTTTGAAAGACTACACACAGCAGGGCCTTTGCAGTATCTGCCATGCACAGGGCCTGATCCACAGCCAAAGTCATGTAACAATTAAATACAATCTACTTAAAACTTGTAGAAAAATGGAGAGCTATATAGATGCTTTAAAAATTCAACATCATTTCTTTACATGAAAAAGGTAAAAGGAAAGAATTTTAAAAAGACAACTGTTTGGGCCTTTACAAATAGTTGTTTTAGCTTTTACAAGGAGAAAGTATTAGAAAAATTATTGAATCAAATGAAAAGCATAATAGGGGAGATTGGTAGTACCTTGTACCATTCACAAAGGAACAGTTCTTAACTTTTTATCTCTTCTTTTATGATTGGTTAAGGTGAAGAAACACAAATGTAACTATTCTTGACTTTAGATGGTCGTTGCTTTTATATTGTAAAAACATCCTCCCCAATCTACCAGGAAATACATTTTTGAGCAATATTCCTCAAACCGGGAGCAAGTGTCATGGCAACAGAGAGACTGAAAAGTTCTGGGCATCCAGCTGCTCCCAGGAGGGCACAGTGGGGTGTGGAACAGTGGCTTGGCGTACTCAGGTCCCTTCCTGCATTCAGAGTGCTCTTTCTGCGTGTGGAAGCCACTGCAGCTTCCTCCACCCTCAGCTTGTTTCTTGTGAACCTCTTTTTGATTAATTGAAAAAAATGTGATGAAATTGTTTTGACAGTATGATGATGATGGTAAAGATTACACTATCTGTTATTGGCAGGGAACTGAAAGTTAAAAGGTGACTTTGGCACATTTTCTCATCTGATCCCCTCAAAGGCTTGCCTAGAAGATTTTAATCTTCCTCTTTAGATGAGTACCTTATGCTCCCTAAAACTAAGTCAGCAGGAAGACAGAGCAGGCATTTACATGAAGTGCGCACACATCCACCACGGGCTGGGTGCTTCCATCCTGTTAGCAGGTTGTACAGACAAATGATGGCTAGGAAAATGTGTGGCTAAGCAATCAACATGGAGCCCACTAAAAATAGCTTCTGGTGAGCCATTCCTCTCAATGGGAATGAGAGGCTAATTTCATTTGTTAGGAAAAAATTTAAAAAGTCTTTTCAGTTGCAAAGGTGATAGTAAGAATGACAGCAAGCCATGTTATCAGATGCTGGAAATGAATGAGTAAGCATATTACAGTGTCCTCAAATCTTTCATTTGCATACTACTTGGCTTCTCAGGAACATTAACAATACAACCCAGTATTTCCTAGGTAATGTTGCCCATGTAGTAAACAATTTTGCACAGGCAAACAGTACTTCTGTTTCACTTCACCTACCGATATTTCAATGGTAGGAAATCCTGACTTTCATTCAAAACAGCTAAAAATGATCACTGAATTTCCACTACAAAATTTTGCAGATAAACCACAAGGCTTCCTCTCTTACACTGATATTTACAGCCCTGAAGCTGCCTTTCAGAGTCTGCTATGAATAGACTAAGACTCAGTTCTTATCCTTTTGCTTTAAGAAGTATTATTTATAAGACTAAGATTTGCCAGTAGTAAATGAAGAACCAAATTACATTAAACCTCTTTCCTTTACACTATGTTACCAAGAAGTGGCCTTGATATAAACCTTATCACATCACAAATTCATGAGCATGTGTTCTGATCAGTCATTTGTACAGAGGATATAATTTACTAGTAAGACACTGAACTGAGGAACACTGCATCTTACTTGCTTTCAGGTGTCAGGTAAACAGCCACAGTATCCCTCAAAGCACAGATTTCCAGTCTTGCCTGAAAATGAGAACAGGACAAAGTGACAACAGGAAAATTTATATTATCAAAGATAAACAAGTGCGGAGGTGAGGGGTCTCCAGCCTGCTCATTGTAGGACGGGGTTGGTGTAATACCACCATGGTGACTGCTAGTCGTGAGTAGAGTTTCTAAAACAGTCCGAAGAAATTCGCTGCAACAAAATGTTCATTGACTGAAAATTAACTCGTAGTCAAGGATGACTGTGTGAGGGCAGGGAACTAGACATCTCGCTATGAAAAGTACAAACTGTGTCATGATTTTCCAGCCATCTGTATTTACTCTCTAACCACTAATTTTTCTTTTAGTCTTGCAAGAGAAAAGACACTCTGAAACACTGCCCTGAAAGGGCCTGTGCCCCATAGAGGTAAGGATGTAGCTTGGCATGCTTCCTGACACCTATGCTCTTCTAGGCACACTGCCTTAATCTCAAAAACTAAACTATGCTCTGCAGATTCAATGCAATCTCTATTAAAATCACAGCTGCTTTTTTTTTTTCCTTAATGGAAATTGACAACCTGATTCTAAAATTCATAAGGAAATGCAAGGCACTCAGAAGAGTCAAAGCAATCTTAAAAAAGAGTAACACAATTAGAGGCCTCACACTTTCTGACTGCAAACATACTACAAAGCTACAATAATCAATACCACATGGTACTGGTGTAGGGACAGATTATATACACAATACAGACAGAACTGAGAGTCCAGAAAGAAACCCTTATATTTATGATCAACTGCTATTCAACAAAGGTGCCAAGTCCACTCAATAGGGAAAGAACAGTCTCTTCAACAACAGTGCTGGGACAACTGGATATCCTCATGCAGAAGAATAAAGCTGGATCCTTTCCTTAACACAAAAATTAACTCACGTAAATCACAGATCTAAATGTAAGAGATAAAAGTATGAAACTCTCAGAAGAAACCAGGAGTAAATCTTGTGACCTTAAGCTAGGAAACTCTTCTTAGAAATCATGCTGAAAGTACAACAACAGTAACAACAACAGAATAGGTAAAGTGGACTTCATCAAAATTAAAAATCCAGTGCTACAAAAGACACCATCCAGACTGTGAAAGGACAACTCACACAATGAGATATCACTTCACACCCACTAGGATGGCTACAATCAATAAGAGAGACAATAACAAATACTGGTGAGGATGTGGAAAAATTGGAACCCTCAAAATTGCTGGTAGGAATGTGCTGCCACTTTCGAGAACAGTCTGGCAGTGCCTCAGAAGATTAAGCATAGAGTAACCGTGTGACCTAGCAATTCTGCTCCTTGGTATGGATGCACAAGACATGAAAACAGATGTCCACACAAGAACTTGTACAGGAGTGTTCACAGAAGCATTCTGCATATTAATCAAAAAGTGGGAGAAAACCTAATGCCCATCAAATGATGAATGGATAAATAAAATGTGGCATATTTAAACGTGGCATAGTTTACATGTTCATATGTAAAAAGGAGTGAAACACTGGCACATGTTACAGCATGGAAGAACCTTGAAACATTATGCTACATGAAAGATACCAGTCACAAAGGGTCATATTTGTATGTTTCCATTTATATGAAATTTTCATAGTAGACAAATCACAGAAACAGAAAACCAATTGGTGGGAAAGGGGTGTTTGGGAGGCAAATGATTATACTTATTGTTAATGCGTCAGGGGTTTCTTTTGGGATGAAATGTTCTAAAATTGATTACAGTGATGACTGGACAGCTCTTTGTATATACTAAAAATCACTGAATTGTATAATCTTTTTCTATTGTAGACAGATTATATGCTATATGAAATATTGCATAAAAGTTTTAAGAAAAAAGTGAACTTAGGCTTTCACTTCTATGTGAGCATGAAGAAGTGTAATCTGACATACAAGTCAGGTTTCCTGGGACCTCCAGCAGAGCCACTGATGACGAGAACTTGATTTTCTGAAGCAGTACTCACAGTGAGTGGGACACTCCAGAGAACATTTAAAAGAAACATCCCTTATTCTCCAGGTTAAAACATAAAACAATGACGAAAGACACAGCCAGCTCTTTACAGTTTATTAGAAATTCTGTAAGCACTCTAGATCAAAGCAGATATATATGACACAGGATATTCAGTGACCTTTTTCTGTTTGGGAAGCAATTGTTTGGTTTCCTTTTTCCAGTCCTTGGAAGCCTGAAAAACAGTTTATAACTAGAAAGTTACAAATGCTAGAAAGTATGATAATTTCTGTCTCTATTTTGTTTTTATTCTAGTATAGGTAAAAACAGACCTACAAGGAAAAAAGGTAGAACTTTCAGATGAATATTTTAGGAGAAAGATTAAAATACTATAAAACTAATCTTCTGAGAGAAATTTTATTCAGTCAAAGTGATAGTGTTTTAATTAACCTATAAGTTATGCCAATTATAAAAACTGTGGTTAGTCATATAATACATACAAAATTGTAATCCAGAAAAATGTCATGGTAAAAGATCTGCCAAAATCACCAAACTGTCTCCCTTTTCACCAAGCTCTCACTGTGCTGTATCAGTAATTTCTTCTCTTTAATGTGGAATAGAATTTGATTTAGGATTACAGTGTGGCACTTTAGGTAACTGCCTATCATAGGTGAACCTGCTATCCCTCTTAAGAGTTATAGCCCCAAGGAAGGAAGCTCTCCAAGTCATTCTCAATGGGAGAGTAAAAGTGGGGGTTCAGACTCACGACCTTTTTCAAAATACACATGCCTGTCTAGGCCCTAGGAGGTATATCACAAACCAGAGGCTGAAACAGTTTGGTGGCCAGTAGTTTCTGGACATGTGTATGTTGAAAAATTTTCCAGCTAATTCTGAGATCATTCCCACCCTCTCCCTGCTGGTTTAGAGAGTTGTTTAGCCAGCAGATAAATGGGTTACAAAGGTAATGTGTAGACAGGGCAAATGTCTGTTATAATTCCAAGACTGCCAAGGCCCATGGTAGCCACTGCAACTGCCTGTTAATTCATCTGTAGTATTACACAGTTTACACTACTCATCTCCTGTGATGGAACTATTATAATAACCGTGACCTTTCAACTCAAAGTATAATATCAAAGATCTGATAAATCGATTTTCAGAGAAAACTGGTGGCAAATGGAAATATAGCAGAAGCTTCTGTAACAGATTTTCCCCTAATCAAATTAACAAGTGCTCTGCACTCTTTTTTTCTCAAATAATGTATTTTATTTTGAAAAAAATTCAAATATATGGAGACTTTGAAAGAACTTTACAGTGAATGCCTGTTTCCCCATAGGCTCTCCCAATAACGCAGCCCCACATGATCACATGGCCTCACATGACTGCACGGCTTCCATCCGTCCTGTGGCTCTGATGCACTTCAGTGTGCATGCCATTAACTACAGTGGACTATTTGCACTAGTTGTTTTTTTTCTATAGTTAGAATGTACATACTACACAACAGACAAATCTCAAAGTACAGCATTTGATGAGTTTTGACCGATGTATACACCTGTGTGATGGAAACCCAGATCACAACCAGCACTCTGTGAAGATCCCTAAGGCCCCACCCTAGGAACCCCCACCACCCAGGGGAAGCCACTGTTCTCGATTTTTCATCACCGTTAGTTTTATCTGTTCTAGAACTTCATTCAAATGAAACCTATACAGTATATGTATGTGTTTGCATAAGGCTTCCTTAATTCGGCATAACGCTCTTGGGATTCACTGTGCTGTATCAGTAATTTCTTCTCTTTGATGTGGAATAGTATTTGATTGTGTGATTACAGTTTATTGTATTAATACATATCTGGGTTGTTTTCAGTTTTTGGTTATTATGAATAAAATGACTATCAACATTCTTATTTTATTTTTGAGAAAGGATGTCACTCTGTCACCCAGTCTAGAGTGCGGTAGCATGATCACAGTTCATTGCAGCCTTGACCTTCTGATCCTCCCACCTCAGCCTCCCAAGCAGCTGGGATCACAGGCACATAGCACCATGCCTGGATAATTTTCAAAAAAAATTTCTTTGTAGAGACAAGGTCTTACTATGTTGCCCAGGCTCATCTCGAATCCATGGTTAATATTCTTATGAATATGTTTTGTAACATATTTATACAACATATACAAAACTGAAAATATGTTTTCAGTACTCTTGCTTAAATAACTAGGACTGGAATAGTTGCATCATGGGGTACATATGTGTATGTTTAGTTTGAAAAGAAACTCCAAGAGCCTTTCCCAAAGTCGTTGTACTATACTGCATTCTCAGTGATGTGTGAGAGCTCTAGTTCCACCACATTCTTGCCAACATTTAGTATGGTCAGTCTTGAATTTTTTAAATCTTGATGGATGTGTAATGGCATTGTATTGCAGTGTTAATTTTCAGTTCCCTGCTAACTAACGATGTTGTTCATCCTTTCATGTGGCTGACTGGTCATTCTTATGCTTTCGAAAATCTAATTACATGTATGCTGGATATTTTGACATTGTCCCATGGGTCCCTGGAGCTCTGCTTATTTTTTTTTTCCCAATTATCCTTATTTCTGTTGCTCATATTGGATAATTTCTATTTAAAAAAAAAACAACAGCTTTTCCCCTAACATTTAAAAAATTCTGCTTTTATTATCATCTAGATTTTTAAAAATCCATCTACTGTGTTTTTCCATTCCAGAAATTCCATTTAGTTTCTGTTTTAAGGTTTCTATTTCTTTGCTGAGATTTCCCACCTACTGATTCAAGGGGAGCACTTTACATCATCTGATGCAGCTATGTTAAAATCCTTGTCTGCTAATTCCAATACCTGGGTCAGCTTAAGGATGGCTTAAGGTGATCATTTTTTGTATTAGGAATGAGTCATGCTTGCCTGTTTATTTGTGCATTTCAATTAACTTTTAATTCATTTAAATTTGTATCCCGGACATTGTGAATGTTATGTTGTGGAGACTCTGGGTTCTGTAATATGTCTCTAAGGACTGCTTATTTTTTATTTGTTTGTTTCAGTAAGCAATTAACTTATTTGGACTCAAACTAATAACTTTTGGCTCTTGGGCAGAGTCCAATTCTTACTTCAGTTCTTCTAGCCTTAGCTGGGCTGGTTGGAGTGGTATGTATTCCACAGAATTTGTATACACTGCTTAAATCTCTCTCCTCTCTTGGATACCTCTCTCACCTACCTGTAGGTGTGGCTGCTCCAAAGCCTGTTTTTCAAGCCAGAAAGACACAAGTTTTGTATCGGAGTTTTAGGCAGTCCTGGACCTGCCTTCAGTTAAAATCCATAAAAAAATAATTCACCCAAGTGCCATTTCCTCCAGAATCTGCCCACCAATGGTCATTCTCTGGCATCTTCAGGGATTTTTTTTTAATAAAAAAAAATTTTTTTTGATATTCAAGTTTACAGTTGTTATCTGTGGAGACTGGCCCTCTAGGAGCTTCCTCAGCTATGACTGGAAGAAGAACAGCACTTTTTAAAACTTACTACCATGCTGCCAGCCAGTACATGGGGAGCTCCCACGTAGGAGCGCACTCTGCCATCTGCATGCATGCATGCCTCAGCCCCTACCAGCTGGTTATGTGCATGCCAAAGTCAACTGGTGTTTATGGCAGTTATACTTGTAATTATGTAATTTAAACAAAAGAGACAGCTATTTGTTGTTTCTGTGCAAACTGCACTGAATACTGAATGCTTTCGAAAGACTTATTAAAAGCAAGTTGCTAAAAATTTCCTGCAGAATTGAATGTCATCAAGATAGTTGTAAAATACAAAGGAAAATCACAAAACTTTTGAAAGACTCTGCATTCAGATAATTTGGCAGAAGTCTTTAAGGTCTCGCTCTACTGTAAAGAAACAGAAACTTGGTCGGGCGTGGTGGCTCACGCCTGTAATCCCAACACTTTGGGAGACTGAGGTGGTTGGATCACGACGTCAGGAGATAGAGACCATCCCGGCCAACATGGTGAAACCCCGTCTCTACTAAAATACAAAAAACTAGCTGGGCGTGGTGGCATGCGCTTATAGTCCCAGTTACTCAGGAGGCTGAGGAAGGGGAATTACTTGAACCCGGAAGGTAGAGGTTGCAGTGAGCCAAGACTGCACCACTGCACCCCAGCCTGGCGATAGAGCAAGACTACATCTCAAAAAAAAAAAAAAAGAAAAAAAGAAAAGAAACATAAACTCTGAAACTTGTAGATAATGCTTCATGGATATGGCTTATGCAAGAAAGAATATGAAGTTCTCCAATCAGTAGATCTATTAAAAGAAGCCTGTCTTATAAGATTTATGACCAAAAACATTGTATATGCTTTAAATAACAATAGAAGTTCACTATGGAATTGAATGACTTTGTTACCTGCAAAGCTCCATTTTTGCTGAAGGATGAAACACACTGCATCAGTCGACTGAGCTCTTCAGAAACTGCTTCTATCACCTTGGATAGTACCCGAGGGACCAGTTCT
The DNA here is from genome assembly GCA_963573385.1 of Cacajao melanocephalus. NCBI lineage: Eukaryota > Metazoa > Chordata > Mammalia > Primates > Pitheciidae > Cacajao > Cacajao melanocephalus. The sequence goes on from CAUYLG010009990.1 coordinate 41,678, forward strand.
TTAGAAATAGTGAACACCTGGTTTGAAATAGGAAGAAATACTGTCTTGTGGGGCTTTTTTGACTTGAATTTGTTAAAAACAAAGTAGCATTCAAAACAAAAACAAAACAAAACAAAATTCACAGGACTTCTAAGTCATTTTTAAAAGACTAAAATTATAAATGAAAGGAAGATACGGACTTAAATTCTATTGACTAACAAAAAATAACTCTCTTAAAGATACAGTATTGGCAGATATAATTGTGAAAGGCATTACTGATGTTGACAAAATAAAAACTGTTTTGAACACTTCTTTTTCCTCTTGCCCCTCTCCCCAAAAAGAAACATCTCTAAAGAAGAAATCAGAAAAATAAAAATGTACTGGGTCAGTATTTTACCACAATTAAAAAAAATACAGTGTCAGACTCTCCTTAAACCCTGACAAACACCATTTCATACGAGGTACCCCATTCTGTATTGGACAACAAGCCTCCCCCCCATTTTACAAATACTAAACTAAATATGTATTTCCTTTTATTTGACTTACATTATTTTCAGACCTTAAAGTTTGATACTTTCAAACTGAGAGTTACTGTCTTTGGAGATTTAGTGAAACATTTGACTCTCCTGATTTATAAGTAAAACATGATTTTATAAAAGTCATATTTTCTTTTTAAGCTTTTCCTTCTTTCAGGTGGAGCCATGAGCATTAAACATTTGGATTAACCCAAACATAATTCGAATGTCCTAGAAAATTTTTGGCAATTTAAAATTACGTAGCAAATAGTAAATATTATGAATGAAATTCTACTTTCAGTCATTATAATCCCATGGCAACTGATAATGGACATTAAAAACTGCCTCACTATGAATCAGCATCATCACAACAATTTCCACAGATCTCACAGTTCTGCCCACCTACCACAGAAATGCCTGTACCGACTGCACCTAAATTTGTACTTTGGGCTCAAATTTTATAGGAGGCTAACATAAAAAAAATAGAACTTTTATATTTTGACAAGAATATACTTTAAAATATTGCTTATTATAAAAAGATCTATGTGGTAAATTCCTGCCTGAGTTAAATCATATACAAACTCTATTGTTATAGATGAATTTGTATGTTTCCCTTTCACTAAGAACTGAAAACTGTAATGTACTATAGTGTTCTTTCTGCTCTTGGTGCTTCAAACTTCTAGCCAAATTTAGGAACCAGGTAGTGTCATCTTTGTTTTCTTTGGTCACATTTTGGTTTCGGTCTTAATTAATCATGTTTTTTTCAGTTTACCTTGATGGCCTCAGCTACTTTTGGATGCAGCAGGTGGCATACACCTAAAAACACCCTTCTTGGATGCTTGCCACCTAAGAGGCACCCAGGCTACAGTGGAAATGATCAAATGGTGGCCTCTTTGCTCTGCCCCACTTTATCTGATCCCAATCGGTCTGTGAGCCACAGCCACCCCGAAAGTGTTGGCAAAGCAGTGAGTAACGAATCCTGAAATTACTGAATGAAAACAGGTAGTCATAGATCATGGCGGTAACTCTGGTCTCTTCTTTCAGTGTTCCTCAGAAGAGTCCTCCTAACCAGGATGTTCACTGAGGATGTGAACACGAAGCTTAAGATGAAAGCATGTGAAGTGGGTCCAAGTTTTCACATGGACCAGAAGCAGCAATTCTGTGTGCACGACCCTAAGTCAACCACGGACAGGAAACCACGCATCTGTTCCAGCGCTGGCCTTCCCCGAGTCTCTTTCTAAGCAGTATCTGCCTTTCTGGAATACCAGTCCCTGCTACAAGAATCAGATACCAGTGCTTATTTGTACACTGGCTAAAAAGAGGTTAACGCATTTTCCAAGATAAGGGATTTACTGTTCTTTAAAGGATAAACATCCTTGCAATCTATCTTCTTTTTACCTTTCAAATATTAATGAGTTTAGCTTTAATTATCAAATAAAACATACACTTTCAGAAAAAGACTCACAGTTAAACATACACAGAGAGAGAGAGAGAGAGAGAGAGAGAGAGAGAGGGAGAGAGACAGCAAGAGCAAGAGCTGAGCTGCATCTTATTTATACCCAAGATACATGCTGAGGGAAAAAAAGACCACCATAAAAATAATCAAATTGGCATCTTTTTTTTTTTTTCGGTTATCCATATCTCTTAGGAACATCTAATGATAGCTTACCTCTGCGTGCACGGCAATTATATTCACCAGGGCTTCTTTTAAATAGTTTCTGACACCTGAAATCAAGATGAAGGGGAGAAAGAAGGCATTAATAATAACATGGGTTCCCCTCCCCTGCTGGCAGGCTGTACCCCATGCCTTAGAGTTTTCTAAGGAGAAACAGAAAGTAACACCACCACTATTTCCTTTGAGAACCAAATGGTGAAAGGAGTTATTTCCATACAAGTCAAAAAGAAAAAAAAAAGAAATTAGTTAGAAGTTTTCTTCTATTGCTTTTCATTTCTGTCACTGTTTATGCTCTCTGTAACTGGTGTTCAGTCGGCTTCAAAATGAAAATTTAAAAATATCCTTCAATTTCTTCACACACACACACACACACACACACAATAAAACATATATAATATATACTGTAAAACACACACACACTGTGTAATAACAGACAAAATACAGAGGGTATTTAACAATGCTTATAAAATTCACATTATGTATCAATTATAGCATCTTACTGCCAAAGGTAAAAATCAAGTTATTGCGCAGAATGACCATTTCCATCTTAAGGAATCACTTTTAGGAGAAAATTCTTATAAAACCACACTGAATTTGATTCTGTAAAACAAGTTAAAGGATGGACAAAATAAAGTATCCGATTTTAGGTACAGGGTGACTGAACCTCACTTTGCTCAAAAGCAGGCACGCGCAGGATTTAAGAATGCGGGCTCTGAGGTCAGACTACTGGGGACCAAACCCGAGTTTCGACACCTACTAGCTGTGACTTTTGGCAAGAAAGCTGTGAGCCTCAGTTTGCTCATCTGTCACTTGAGAATAATAACTGTCCCACCCTTGGGGGGCTGCAGTGAGGACTCAAGGGGACAATGCAGCTATAGGTCCTGGCATTTGCAGAGTTCACTAAGAGCTTTCATTATCATCATTTTGCAGGAAAAAAACCATAAAAACAAAATACTGTGTTACTGCACTTCCAAAACAATTCTTTTCATTTGGAGTGAGAGATTCCAGAATACCTTCTAGAACTGCACACACTAAGAATATCTTGTCTATAGAACAAGGAAAATTCTGCGCTGTAAAGGCATGGATGTTCATAGTAACAATGTTAAGGAAAATCTTCTCCCAGAATCTCATCCATGCTACTGGTTAGTTGTTAAAGTTGAGATAGAGACCAAGAACTATAATCAACCTTCTGAATGGGCATTTGCATATTCTAAATATAAAACTAGTTATTGATTCTGTCACATACTATGGTATACAAATAAGCACACTGTTTTTCTTTTGAGGAGCCAATTTCATTTCATATACATAAATATGAGATATGAAGGTTCAGGTGTTATTAAGTCTATTTTGTTGAGATGGCTGAGTGAAGAGTAATTCAATACAGTCCAGATATTAATGGATTCTTTCTGAGAAAAAGGATAATTGCAAGGTAAGAAATCTTACCTGGGAGGTGGGAGAGAAGAACAGAAAGAGCCTGTTTGTAAGTGAAAGTGAAATAAACTAACTTGTGCTGGAGACCAGAGAAACATTCTTCCTGCAGGAGCAAAATCATACCCTCAGGCATCCCCCAGACTGCTCCCACTGCTGACAGCACAGTGGGGCCTGGCCTGCTCTGCTCATACCCTCTGCCCTGTCTTAGCAGCCCTGCCCTGTGTTAGCGCAGGGCACAGGGACGAGTGATCAACACGCTCAGGTCTAGAGTCTCTAAGCCGCATGCCATGGAGGACCAGCTCATATAGACACACAGGTAATATACATACTTAGTGAAAATCAAAGCACAAGTAGGCTTCTATTTTTGATCCTCTAAGGAACAGAATGAAAAACGCACAGCCTCTGCCCTCAGTGAGAACCAGGGTCCTGTCAATACTCCTGTAAGAACAAGTGTCAGGATTTGGGGCTCTCACAATGTGCTACAGCGCAAGGATGACTGGAAATGCGAGGGCAGTTTTTAACTTTTGAAATTCCTCAATATACAAGAGTGGGGCCAGAGTGCTGACTAAAAAGCAGAAAATTACACTTAGAGCGAAGTAAGGCAGTGTCAGATGCTCAGTGACACCCTGCTGTAAACTCAACTCCCACTCGGACCCCAACAGCATAAACACTTCCTGGCAAGAACCCACCAGTCTAAGCATTACTAGTAAGACAGCCCGTAAAAGAGATAAGTGTACATTACTCTGCGCAATTCTGAAGACAAAGCTACGAATGGGAAGAATAAAGCCACAGGACACTTTGAACCAAAAGAACCATATTTTTGTGGATAGAAAATTTGGAAAACAAAAAAAGCAAGCTTCCTATTTTAGGTTGACCGTAGGTTTCACATGGATAATAAGGAGCTCACAGACTTAACCTTGGACAAGAAAGAACTTTTGTATTTTTTAGAGATATCTTTTTGATTGGAAAAATGGAAATAATTGTCTTCCTTCCCCTCACAAAAAAACAAATAACTGCTTCATACAAATAACTGGTAATGCTGGAAACAGAAGGGAAAAACTGTGTGGTCCTGGGATGGATAGGAAATGCTGCCGCTAGGCAAACCACATGTCAGGCCAGTGAGGTTCAAAAAGACAGTATGCAACTGGACACATGAGAAAGGGTGGGCTTGAGGTGGAGCTCAGTGAGCTGCTATCATAACTTCCCAATGCAGTGCCTCTGCTGGTATTACAATTTCTGGTAACAAAAACTTTAATATAAAAATAAATCATTGATTGTCTCTCTCCAAAAAGCTAATCACTGAGTTAAATATGGGAGCAAGTACTTTTTTAAAAATTACCTATTGGGCTGAAATTGTTAATTCTAAGGCAATGGCTAAAAGTTCTCATTCATTCAATTAACATAAATTTATTGAGATCCTATTACATGGAGGATGTCACTTGGTACAGGGCAGAGGTGCTCAGGCACACGGGGCTCCAAGTAGAACAGGTATAAATCTTCAATATGTGTAAGACCCCACAGTGCTTATAGTACAAGTGTGACCTGCCAATATATGCAGTATGGTCACATGAAAGAATTTTACATTGTAAAAAACATCTTTGCCCCATTTACCCCTGATGTGATTATTATGCATTTGCAAGCCTGTATCAAGTAAGTGTATATACCTTCTATGAACCCACAAAAACAAAAACAAAAACAAAACAAAACAGAAAAGGACTCCAATTAAAACAATTTGTTACATGTTTGGTTGCTATATTTATTTTGTGAAGTCCTTAAATGGTTAAAGAATAGTATCAGGATAGGACTGGAGAAAGGGCAAAGGGCCTGCTGCAGATGCTAGATAGTGTCCGTGTCTGGGAAACCAGAAAGATCTCTGTGGTCTTTTCCATTCAGAATTTCACTTCTTTCTCTCTTCACTCTGGCCACAGTTGGGTATCAGCCTAGGGAGAGACCAGTCGAGCAGCACACCGCACCCTTGCCTTCCTCCCCAGCCTGTCTCACAGGCTCTTGGGTCCAAGCAAGACTTTTACTACCATAAAGTGCTCACTTCCAATTGCTTGTTGTCTGTTTTGAAATGTTATCTAAAATCTGTCTGTGGGAGGATGTTAGCTCTTTCAAACAACTGTGCCTAAAGAAGTCAGTGTTAGGACAGGCGCCGGGGTGGCCTGGCTTGCTGGTTCCATGCGGCTCTGAAGGCCAACACCACTGGCAAGCAATAGCCATGTGCTTTCCTGACTGGGTAGAGGAAGGTGCTGGGAGCCAGGGCAAAGGCATGGACATCCAAACACTGAGAGGAGACCCAGAGCAGGCAGAGGCCGTGGCCTCGCAGTCTCTTCCTTCAATGGGAGGTTGGATGGAGAAGGTAAGGCAGAACAACGTGTGGGTGTGGGATGAGTTTTAAAGGACCTCCATTCTGGCTCCTGGGGGCAGGCCCAGAATCTGATTTTTGGTGACAGAACCTTTTTCACAAGGCCTGTGATGGTGACAGAGGAACCACACTGCAATTCATTTTGGTGGTGTAAGTTCTCTTCCCACTGAATTTTATTCTCATTTCACTATATTAACGTTAATAGTTGATAATTCCTTTTAAGTTTATTGATATGACGGAAGGAACCTTTCAGATGTAATTTTCTGGGTAATCTATATGCCAATCGTATGACCTTCTGCAACTCAGCTTACCTTTCAGACAACTGCCTACTCTGCGAAACAAACATCATGAGATCCGTTTTGCTAACAAAGCTGTTATGAAAATGTCACGTGTGTGCAATTCCCTCATTCTTCCAACACGTGCTGTGTATCTATCATGTGCTGGGCACCACCAGGTGGTGATACAAGAAAGTGAGCAAAACAGACAGGACCCCGCACCCTAAGAGAGCTTACATTTTAGTGGGGAGGAGCATCTTGTCAATTCTAAAGTAGTACACATATTTCAGGTGTTATTTTAAAATTAAAGACATAACAGTTGACTAGAAAGCATAATGACTAGGAAAAGCACGCTAATTTCTCTTTCTGAAACACTGGTATATAAGTTTGGACAATGGTCCTGCCATGACTGTCATTTAGCTGCTGCAAATCCTAGTTGCACATTAATTCCTTTGAGTGGTTACAAGGAATGGCATAATAGTTGAGTTTGCATATAGGAACACAACAACAGCAAAAACACACATGAAATATGGCTGTGATGTGCTGGAACTGAAAACATTTGTCCTTGACAGTACTCTCATTTTGCTGATTTCAGACAAAGTCCCGGGAAGTTAGAATTTTAATTTAACTCTTTTACCGTACTTTGTACTGGTGTTGAGTATGGCTGAATGTCAAACGCCAGTGACGGCTGGGGAAGACTTGGCTCCTGTGGTGACACCTGAGCCATGGCCTGAGTGAAGAGACCGGGGACAGAGGCAGAATTAGACTGGGCCTCAGACACCCATGTTACTTACTGAGCAGTCACCTGGGTCAAGTTTCTGAACTGCTCTGACTTGCAGCTTTCTCCTTTATAAAACAGAGACAACATTTATTAAGTGGAATAATGTTTTTAAGAGGTTAGGGAGACATCTGCCAGACAGCAGGCAGTCAACAAATGGGAGGTGTTAGGACGGCCCCGCCCCACCCCACCCCACTCTGCATTCCTAGGTGCTGCCTGGACCAACCTTGTCCTCTCTGGCACTGTTTGTCTCTGTTCTCACTGGGGCAGCTCTGCAGTTATCTGTGTGATCACTCAATTAACAACTGTCTCCCCTACTGGACTGTACACTTCACAGCACAGGGATGATCTGCCATTCTCTTCATTGTAGCCTCAGCTCCCATCACAGAGGTTGGCACATAGATGGCACACAAATGTTCAAAAATATCCATGAATGACAAACAAAGGAAGACAAAGACCATGTCTGCCTTGCTCACTACTAAGTTCTGAAGACTTACGCAGTTGATAAAGTGAATGAATGAGGGAATAAATACATCCGAGAAAAACCTAAATACATGTAGAATTCTACAATGCTCAAGTCAGAATACACTTAAGTCATCTACTAAAAGCAACAGTATATGTGGGAAGAAGGTATTTGTTGGGAAAACATACAGTCTCTCGCTTCTCATAGGATTTTGGAAAACAAAGACAGTCCTTTTGAGATTAAGCATGCAGGATCCATTTGAAAAATACAATTTGAATACTGCTGAGGCTTAATCTATTTGCTTAATCCATATGCTTCATTTTTCCAGCAATATACTTAAGCTCATAGCTTATTCCAAATAATGCCATTAAGTATTTGCTGAATGTTCCCTACATGCTGGATATTAGGAACATGCCCAGATGTATTAGGACAGAGTGAACACTTAAGAAGTGTGTAAGGAAACCTGAGTTTTAGTTTGTGCTCCAACAATAGTGGGCCATACAACGCCAAATTTATAGTGCACACAATATTAGAGAAGGGGTCATCAATGTGGACACTGTGCAAAGAAAAATAAGACAAACTGATTTGCTCATTGGAGTTAAAGGCTACATTATCATGGTGCAGTAATAAGTATTGTTTTTAAAAAGGTTCCCTTCGATAAACCCCCACAACTTTCCATGTTATGTAAGTGAGGGAATGAGAAACAGCTTCTAAGCATTTACAATATATAGCTCCTCCACTGTCTGAATATGAAATTAGAATGTGTCATGATATTTGACAAAAAGTGTCCCCACCCACACAGTATCAACCTAGACTACCACTTAGCAATTAATCTAGTAGCCCAGTGTGGAAATTCCCCATGGAGCAAACAAGGCTCATCTCTACTGAGCAAGAACTTGTAGGCTGTTTCCTGTAAGCCAGCTAGCATAACCCAGCATCTTCTCCAACAATGAAGATCTTGTTTTCATGCATCAAAATAGAAGAGCAGCCTCCTTTCTTGGTATATTTGTCAGTTTCCTCTTTTAATCATATAGGGAGGTCATGTGATTTTGGAACAGGCAAACAGGCACACTATTAAAAATATTGAGTGTCCATTAGTATTACATGTGGGACACTATTCCAGGAACTGGGGATATAGCAGTGACTACACACATGCGCATGCACGCGCACGCACACACACACGCAGCCCCTCGACTCACAGGGCTTGCACTCTAGTAGGGACACACCAGGTTGAATACAACAAATGACCATCTTGCACATGGGAGAGAAGAACCTTACACTGTCTTTAAGCAGTGCGAGAAAGCCACTGCATGAAATACAATTGTTCAGGCAAATGATAAAGCTCACATGGCAAGGAGAGAGCTTCTGCTTGATGAGAATCCTCAGTGTAATTCACGAAAAAATGATGTTTTTCGCATGTAGATGTTAGTGTTCCTTTAGTGCTGATCTCATGAAAGTGCCTAGCAATAACTGATAACAGATAATGTACAGTTGTGTATTGGAATGACCTGGATTTAAATCTTAGCTGGAGAATCAGTTCATTTAAGCTTTTGACTTTCTTTGGGGTATGGGAAAATGTTTTGTAAAATAAAAAGTGTTCTACAGGCCGACAGGATTCTTCTTCTTCTTAATAATTTGGAGAAACCTCAATAGAGAAGGTCCACATTAAAGAATAAAATATTGAACATTTTGGACTGACCAAATCTTTGTCCTTAATTTTTTATTTAGAAAATTAAGTAATTAAATGCTCATTGTAAAGAAACACAGTTTATTATTATTACATAATAATAAAAGCCCAATAACCTCCTCTTTCATCCTTCTCAGGAATAACCACTACTGACAGGTTAGTGTATGTTCTTCCAGATCTTTTCCTATGAATATAACTTTTTCCTAAAAAATGAGATGTTACACATTCTCTTCTTGAAACTTGCTAAATCTCATTCTGTAATCGGTAACAATTTTTAATTGACTTTACTTTTTAGAGCAGTTTTAGGTTCACAGCAAAACTGAGCAGTAGGTGCAGAGATTTCACATATGCCCCCCGACCCATCCTACCACATACACACGGGCCTCCCTGACTGTCAACACCCCCACCAGAGTGGTGCATCTGTTACAGTTGATGGACCTACACTGATACGTGTCATTATTACCCAAAGTCCACAGTTTACATTTGGGGTCACTTTTGGTGGTGTTCATGTTACGGGTTTGGACAAATGTATAATGACAGGTACCAACCATTATAGTAACACACACAGAGTAGTTTCAGTGCCCTAAAAATCTTCTGTGCTCCCTCCTTCTCTGATAACCTGACAACCACTGATCTTTTTCCTCTCTTCAGTGTCTCCTCTTCCAGAATATCATATAGTTGGAATCACACAATATGCATCCTTTTCAGTTTATTTTATTTCACTTAGCAATATGCATTTAAGGTTCCTTCCACATCTTGCTCATTTCATCTTAGTGCTGAGTAATATTCATTTTCCGGATGGACCATAACATTCACTTACTGAAGGATTACTTGGTTGCTTCCAAGTTTTGGCAATTATGAATAAGACTGCTATAAGCATTGCTGTGCAGGTTTTTGTGTTGACGTCAACTTTTCCACTCCTTTTGCTAAATGCCGAATAGTGTCATTCATGGATTATATGGTAAGAGGATGTTTAGTTTCAAAAGAGACTGCCAAACTGTCTTCCAAAGTGGCTGGGTAATTCTGCAGTCCCACCAGCAATGAAGGAGAGATCCTGGTGCTCCACATTTTCACCAGCATTTTGTGTTTTCCATGTTCTGGATTTGGCTGTTTTAATAGGTGTGCAGTGGTACCTTACTGTTGCTTTAATTTTCAATTCCATAATGACACATACTGTTGAACAGCTTTCCATCTGCATATTTACTTTGGTAAGGTGTCTGTTAAGGTCTTTGACTCATTTCTTAATAGGGGTATTGCTCTTCAATGCATATGTTATCTACCTTCTAATTTTCAATGGCTGCTTAGTATTCTAGCATGGATGTATCATCATCTATTTGTCCATTATCCCACTATGGGACACTTACGTTGCCGTTTATTTACTACCATAAATAATGCTGCAATGAACATAGATTTTGGCACTCTAATAGAACAGTTTATGTAAGATATCTTTCCGGAAGTAGAATTGCTGAGTGGAAAGGTATTCAAGCTATGCATTTTTCATGGATTCTGCCAACCTAGCATGCAAAAGGCCACACAAAATTATACTCCTATTTCTTCATGCCTTTTTATTCTCTTAACTTGGATTCTCTGATTACTATAATTAATAACATCCCTAATATATGTTCCTCCTTAGCTATGATAGTCTATTTTAAAACATTCTTAAATAGTCATTTGACAAAACTTTTCATGAAAATAAATAAAATTTTAAGCAAAATACAAAAATCAAAGGAAATTTACTAAAAGTTACATAAGATCTACTCTGACTGTATAAAGTGTGTCTGAAAAGTGTTAGAGAGGAAGAACACAGTGTAATTACAGAAAACAACTGCTATGCCATCTGAACGTATACTAAGAATGCAAACTTTTCCATGAAGCATTTCCTGTCATAATTGGAAAGACGGCTCCTGTAAACATAGGCGGATTTCAAGGTACTCAGCCTAACGTTGTTTTGATACATAACACTCTTCAGACAATACTATAAGAAATCAACCCTGGAAACTCTGGAGATACTACCTACTGTATAAACCACATTTCCTGTTTTTAACCCATATGCCCCAAATCAGTTATCACTCCCAGTCTGCTGGTAAAAATAGATTGAAAAATACTATAAATATCCCACAATGTACTTTTTTTTATTGTCAAACTGAAACACTATATGAAAAAACTTTGGTGTTTTTTTTTCAAGTAAATTATCTACTCAATTATACTCTGAACACAGATTATCGAAATTACTGCCTAATTTAAAAAAAAAAGAAAAAAGGTAACCAGAAACTATATCATTATTAGTAGAACAGAGAGGAAGTCCTAACTACTCTACAGCAAAATCAGCTCTTGTTGGAATAAAGAAAGAGTTTTAAGTTCTAGGTCTTCTTCAGGTTTTAGTGCACTAATTCCCAAATTGATAAATGTCTTTTGCCATACAGTAGATTTTTCCAACGGCTATTTGAGGAAAGAACACTCTCCCTATGTAGCACATGAATGGGTAACTTCACCCTCTCCAGCTTTCTGTTTTCTATCCCAGGATATTGTTTTTCATTGCTTTCATCAATAGGATCTCCTATTGATCAATATGATCAATCTCAATAGGAAAATTATTTCCTTGAGAAAAGCGAAAATACTGCCAACAGTGAAAGTAACAGTGAAATGGTTACATGGCTTATTTTTTCCCTTTTGTAAGAAAGCCTTTATATTCATAAGAGTTTAGATTCATAAACTTCATAAACAGCTTTTAAGACTCAAAATAAGCAAGGGGAAAAAAACTCTCCCCTCTCATTTCAAAATTTAAAGTGTGATGTGTAAAACAGACCATGAATTATCCATCCTAATATGTTACAGAACACATCATACATTCAGCATAGAATACATTTCACAAACTTGATACACTCAATTTTAGACATAAAGGTAGAAAATTAACTTACTATGAACTGACGAATTAAACCATTTGTTTCAATTTAGTTTTCTGTCAGAATTTTTTTTTCATTACAAGGAAACTTCAATTTGAAAAGTGAAAGTGACAAGAAAATAGGATTCATCCTACATGTGCAGATGAATGTGTTTCTTTTATACTGTGAGGTGTTACTTCTGGACCTACTACTTCATAAACAGGGTTAGATTCACTGTTTGATTTTCACAATTTCAAGAAGCTGCTTTTTAAAAAAAGATTTTAATGAGCTGAGATCAAAACCAATGAATTCTATGAGAGAAGCAGGGCTGGAAGCAGGCTAGGGTCCTGGCCCCTTATTTTGCTGCATGGTCCCTGTGACTAAAGGAGTGAATTCTGGGAAGGGCTCCTGCTATGGCCTAGCAGTTGAGATGGTGCATAACGCAGGCAGCACCATGACTGTTGCAGAGCGTCCACTGCATCCCTTTGACTGCAGTCATTACTGTGGAGCATAGGAAAGAAGTAATAGGGGATAGTCCCTATTCTTAATACAGGGTTCCACATACAATTGAAGGAATAGCCATAAAACCTTCCACAAAGAAAACACCTTGAAATTAAAAACAACTTTGAGTCAGCCAGGTGTAGTGGCTCACACCTGTAATATCAGCACTTTGGGAGGCTGAGGTGGGTGGATCATCTGAGGTCAAAGTTCGAGATCAGCCTGGCCAACATGGTGAAACTCAGTCTCTACTAAAAATACCAAAAATTAGCCGGGCGTAGTGGCAGGCGCCTGTAATCCCAGCTACTCAGGATGCTGAGACAGGAGAACCACTTGAACCCAGGAGGCGGGGCTGCAGTGAACTGAGATTGCACCATTACATTCCAGCCTGGACAAGAAGAGCGAAACTCCGTTTTAGAGAACAAAAACAATTTTGAGTCATAATAAAATGGAAGGCAGAAAAAAATATGAAAAGCCAATTGCTAAGTGGGATTTTAAAGTCCCATTTACATAGTAAGAAATCCAAAAGTGGGTGAAGGATATGAACAGACACTTTTCAAAAGAAGACATATATGAAGCCAACAAACATGACAAACATGAAAAAATGCTCATCATCACTGGTCATTAGAGAAATTGAAATCAAAACCACATTTAGATACCACCTCACACCAGTTAGAATGGAGATCATTAAAAATCTGGAGACAACAGATGCTGGAGAGGATGTGGAGAAATAGGAACACTTTTACATTGTTGGTGGGAGTGTAAATTAGTACAACCATTGTGGAAGACTGTGGCAAGTCCTCAGGGATCGAGAAATAGAAATTCCATTTGACCCAGCAATCCCATTGCCGGGTATATACCCAAAGGACTATAAATTGTTCTATTATAAAGATACATGCACACGCGTGTTCACTGCGGCACTGTTTACAATAGCAAAGATCTGGAACCAACCCAAATGCCCAGCAATGATAGACTGGACAGGGAAAATGTCACACATATACGCCATAGAAAACTATGCAGCCATAAAAAACAATTAGTTTGTGTCCTTTGTAGGGACATGGATGAACGTGAAAACCATCATTCTCAGCAAACTGACACAGGAACAGAAAATCAAACACCGCACGTTCTCACTCATAGGCAGGTGTTGAACAATGATAACACTGGGACACAAAGAGGGGAGCATCACACATTGGGGTCCATTGTGAGGCCTACGGGAGGGATAGTGGGAGGGAGGGTGGGGGAGAGATAACGTGGGGAGAAATGTCAGGTATAGGTGATAGGGGGATAGTGGCAACAAACCACCTTGGCATGAATGTACCTATGCAACAATCTTGCATGATCTGCACATGTACCCCAGAATCTAAAGCACAATAAAAAAAAATTGAACTCATCATTAAAAGCTTTCTCACAAAGAAAAAAAAAAGAAATCTAGGTAGAAATATGTATCTTTTAGAAGACTAATTTTTGAACATGCCAAACATTTGTTTAGATGACTAAAACCACAAAGCACTGGGTTTGCACCCTGTTGGGACTGATGACATTGAAGGTGAGGCCAAGAGGACAGGGCTGGATGGGGGTGTGGGGATTGAACCCCACCCGAGCTAGGCAAGCCACCTGCCTGCAGGAGTCTGCATTTTTAAAGCTGCAATGCCAGCTTAGAGTGTGTTCAGAGGATGCCACCATCGAAGCACACAGGCTCAGAGAGGCAAGGGCAGGAACAGTGCCTCACTTCATAGACAGGATTTTGTTTCTTTTTCTCTTTAGAAGAAAATCTCATTCAAATACTGAATTCCACATTGCTTATTATTTCTCTAGAGATTTTATTAGCAATTACTCCGCTGTTCTTCCATCTTCAGTATCAGTACTTACTTTCATCACTCCACCAAATTTGTTGCTTAGTGCCTGGTACATTGTTGTGCAGATCCTTTATCCAAAAATAAGTGCAACCCCTTTACTCTTCCTGGTATCTTTATCATTCGTTAATAGCTTTGCCATACTTGGAAACTCTCCCTCATGGGTCAGTGTTGGTCAGAAGGTCAAGGTGCATATGCACACACTGCCTTCTCCTTTGGAGTTAAGCTACTATCCATCTGTCAGCAGGGGAGGGCCACCAGATCATGGTCCTTGGGTCCTTGAGCCCCTTCTCAGCTCTGTTAAAGGCACCTGAGACTGAGGCCCACGGTACTTTGCAAACTCAATTCCAGTTGGCCCACGAACAACAGGAGTTTGAACTGCATGGGTCCACTCATATGTGGGTTTTCTTGTGCCTCTGCTTCCCCTGACACAGCAAAACCAACCCCAATCCTCCACCTCCTCCTCTTCAGCCTACTCAATGTAAAGATGACAAGGATGAAGACCTTTATGATGATCACTTCCACTTTATGAGGAGTCAATATATTTTCCTTTCTTATGATTTTCTTAATAGCATTTTCTTTTATCTAGCTTACTTTAAGAATACGGAATATAGTATATACATAAAACACGTGTTGACAGACTGTGTTATTAGTAAGTTATCTGGGCAACAGCAGGCTATTCATAGTCAAATTTTGGGGGTGTCAAAAGTTAAAGATTTTAGACTGTACAGAAGGTTGGCACCCCAACTCTGTTGTACAAGGGTCTACCATATTTACAAATATTAAGATATACAAAATGACACCGTATTGTTAGTCCTGTGGTCTGACCCATGCCCGGTATGCTATGAATGTTTCTTGGTGAGAGTGATAAAGTTACAATTGGAGATGAAAAGTTCGGCCTAGTTCTCTTATTGGAGCAAGTTACACAGCCTTTCCTGATTCTTCAAATTTAAAAAATTTGCTACATGGGGAAAACAGTATCTAACCCCATGTATGAAGGTAAAATACAAGAATGTATGTAAAAACAATAATTAAACTATAAAATATTTTCATTTGAAAATGGACCGAATGAAATACTTGAATAAATCCATCAGGTTTTCAAAATGAACCAAAGCAAAATGCCGCCTGGCATTTTATTTTCAACACTGCATGCTTAAACACCACGAAATAGGCCAGCTCCACGACCTTGTGTTTCCCAGTTCCCATTTTCAGGTATTTCCAACAGAGCTGTTATGAATACAGCTGCTCCTGTCTTTTGGTGGGCATAAACACTCATGCTCTTGGGTGACAGCCTGGAATGGAGCTGGGTCAATGCACATGTGTTATCTTCAGGGTGCACTGCAATCCCTGTGGGGAAAAGCTAGAGCGAATATCCCACTAAGAGCACCGCGTGGTCACTTACAGTTCACGTGCAGTGCTGCTGCACACGGCCCACGTGTCCATAAGCAGCCCATTCCAGGGAAGCAGAAAGGATCTGCCGAACCTGTTTTCCTTAGCAGAATATGACAAAGAAGCCATAGCACAAATCAAGAAGGAAAATGAGAAGAAACAAAAGTCTAAGCATAGGCACTAATTTTTCTTTTCGTTAATACGACCCAAGCATGGAGTATAAGAATATTAGTTTCTTTCATATCCATCATATTTAAAGCCCGTGAAGGTGGCTTTTGTGATTCTATAAAACCTCTTATTAAATTCCTTCAATACACAAACTTGCTAAAAGTGATATGCATTCTATGTAGAATTCTTAAAGTCCTCATTACTGTAATCATAGGCTGTCACACCATTTGCAAGCAGAAATGACAGCAATTTCAAAAAAAGAAAAATGGGTTTTCAGATATATTATATATTTGAATTTACTCTGGTTGTCACTCAAACATTCTGATTAGTATGTGATATTATGAGAAAATTGAAGTAAATTGATCTAAAAAGAATCCATGTCCCAAGTAAATATCCCCTACAACATAAAGATTTTAACAACACTGTCTTTAATTTGCTCCCATAGACATAAACTGCTTTGTTGATGTCTCTTGCTCGACACACTTAAAAATCTAGCCACAAACTGAGTTTTTTATGCTAACTGTACTATTTTTAGACTGTTTATACAATGTAGAGTGTAAACACATTGATTAGCTTGCTGAAAAATTACATATTTTTGTAAAGTGTTACGAGGCAGAGGCAGAAGTCCCAGTTTTGTCAACCAAATGCTCCTTGATGGCCTTAGGTGATGTTTCACCTGGACTTCAGTTTCCTCAACTGTAAAAGAAAGGGGAGTGATAGGTCTTCTCAGCCTCTTTCAGGCTGATAAGTAACCCTTTTACTGCGGTCTCTTAGAAAATGTTCAAGACATTTTCAATAAACACTCAAGTTTTCCACCTTGAAGGTTTGGAATAAATAGTAACTATTTATTACTATTAAGCTGCTCTATAAGTATTTTGGGGTTAGTTTTTTCTGCTTACCAAGAAAAGGTGGTTAGGAAAATTGGACATGATTACCCAGTATTTACCAAGTGCCTTTTATCTTTGAGGCTCTATCCTGGTTTTGGGAGAAAGTCACAGAGATGGCATTTCCGACCTCAGAGTAGAAAACAGGAAACATACACAGAGTTGCTCTGTGGTTTAACTTTCTTAACAAATTCTATCAGATGTTCATTTTCTACTAAAATGAGTAAATCCATGCGCTGCTCCCACTTTCCCATGCCCCAAGCATGTGGTTCTGAGCCCCTGATGTGCATGGGAGGTTTTCTTAGGAGCTGCAGAGTGAGGGCTGTGAAGACACAGCTGCTCCAGGGGCTCCAGGGAGCCCAAGGGGGTCACACCTGGGAAAGACATCTGTGGGAGAGGCCCAAGGGACACAGAGGCCAGGGGAGGAGCACACACCACAGGCAGATGTGTAGGGGAGGAGCCCAAAGGACAGAGAACCAGCAGGCACCCTCGGTCAGGCCCTGTGATCTCCCAGGAGGAGGGGAGGAGGGCAGAGTTGGAAGGGAGAGAGGGAGGCAGGGCCCTCTGAGGGCAGAGGAGTCCTTGAAGGTGTTTTAAGTGAAGTTCCAGAAGCCAATGACCAGATCAGTACATGCAAACAGCTTAAAAGAAAACATCAGGCACTGGTGGCTTCACTCTAAACGAACAGTTCTCAAAACTTTTCTTTCAGTTCTAGCCACAATAAAGGCATTTGAATTATGTTGCTTTTGATGACACTATGAAGGTACTGGCTTTTATTGAATATCATGCCGAAAACAAATTTATAACATTGTTATGATGTAACAGCAAGAACACTTGGAATACACATTTTTCAGCTCCACTCTAAGAATTACTTTTCCCCTGCCCCAAGTTGGCCATTAAGAACTATAACTTACTTCCACCCCACTCTACCTCACCCTACCCTAGAAACAAAGAAAAACAAAGCCATTTAAAAACAAACAAGCAAACAAAACCAGAAAGGTAGGTTAGGAAAGGTAGACATTGGAGGTAAATGAAAATATACCAGAAAAATTCATCTCTTAACATCTTTCCGTCCTGTCCACACAGTCTTTGGTCCTCCTCCTCTGTCCCTGGCTTTCCTGTCATCGCTGCTGTTCTCTTTACAATTCTTAGAATGTTGGCACCGCAGCTGGAAGCAAGCTTACTCAGGGATTAATGCCCTGACGCCCTGAGCACAGACAGCAGGGGCAGGGCTGAATGCGGCCAGTGTAACTCCAGGGTGCTGGGGTGACACGGCACATTGCAGTCCTGGGAGGGAGCAAGGATTAAGAATGACTGTAATTATATAACGATCTCCTATAACAAAGGAGAGACACACACAGCCAGTGGGTGTCTGCAGTGGGCACAAGTGGCTTCTGGGGGTTTCTTTTAGAAAACTTGTTGGTCCTCAGGTTCACCATTGTGATTTAATCCCTCAGATTCTGTTAACCAGCAACTAAACTACCAAGGCATATGGTGACTTAGTTTGTGAGGAAGTCCAACTACAACATTTGGAAATCATCTGAGCCTCAGCTGTCTACTGTGATGCATGTTATAAATAACTGGGAAAGTACAACATTTTTCACAGTTTACCGGTTCAAAGGAATAATTTGGAACTGTCTATAACCCCACACTAGTCCAGTGCATTCCACCCATACAAATACCAAGACAATCCTCAAAGTGTTTCATTAAATCTCAACTTACTGCAGAGTGCAAAGATATTAAAGTTAATCAAGTGGTTTTGCTCTGGTAGGCCAGCTTTGTTCCTAACGCTAGGAGAATACGCATTTCTAACTGTGAACTAAGGCCCTGGTTCTGGGGCGGCATTGGGTGGGGGGGTAAGGCAGCTAGGCTACGCGTATATGAAGATGATCCAACCTGCAGCACTTGTTGTCAGCTTTCAATAGTCCCACGTACAGAGCTTGTCTCGTTCCATCACTGGACCCACCGCCCCAGCCCAACAGAGCCGGGTGGCACAGCTGGCTGAGCTTTGTCATCATGTGTGCAGACACCAGAGGCTTCCCCGGCTCTGCAGGGCAGGCCTGAAGCCAAAGGATCAAAACAAAGGCAGGTCCTCCAACGCCCCACAAAGTCTTCAGATTGAACCATTTAAGAAAAACAACACATTCAGGGCTAACATTCACACCAAATGTAGCCAAGACCAGGAAATCAAATAGCTGGGATGGGGGAAGAGGATGCCAAGATGGTAGCATCTATGCAAGTATCCGTTACTATCTGTTTACCACAGAGCACACAGTTGTGAAGTGTATAAATGAGTTTTGGAAAGAGTCCCTCTGTAATTAGATAAACAAAATCAGGTAAAATCCCTAATGCTTTCCATAGCACCTTAGAAGTCTAAATTCTCAGAGTTCCTGGTACAGATATAGAATATGACGGAAGAAACACGCACACCTTCCCAAATGCTTCACTGATGGAGAGACCACTGTAGAGGGCAGGGAGGCAGCCTTTCTCACCTGCCTGGCAGGAGTGGGTCCAGCTGGCACTGACTTCTGAATGGAAGTGATGGTGCTGCTGGAATATGAGAAGCACCAGGTAGCATGACTGTTGCTGCGACAGCCCATTCACCTATAGAAATGACTTTGGGGTGAGACTGAACGAGAGCTATGGGGTTAGAAAAAGCCAGGGTGGACAGAGACACAGCGTAGAAAGAAATAAAAGAGATGAAGAAGTTCATATTTCATATTCCATCAATTCCCCCCAATGGCTGATTCTACTGAGGCAAGGAAACCACCAAGAGCATGGAACACGGCACCCCATGGCGAGGCTGTATCATCAGGACCCAGGACCCAGGATCCACTTGAACAGACTCCCCCAAGGAGAGTGCAACTATATTAAAAAAAAAATGCTACACTGAAGCTCCTCAAATTATGCTCACATCATGACATCATAAAGGTAATCAAAAAATAAAAAATTAGTAATGATCTTTGAAAAATACGAAGAAACCAATTCATTCTGAAAACTGCTAACTAATCAGGCATCTATCCTGCCCCTCCTGTATGAACTAGAGCTTAATGAAAAAAATTTAACTTATTTAGTGTTCCAGCTAACAATTATTATTTTCAATTTCTAATAAGAAATGGATTATGAAAACAATTACCAACGTTGCTACAACTATTAGGTGAAAAGTTTATGGTGAACTTTTAAAGGGTATAAAAAGCTGGTTAATACTTGAATTCAATTTTCAATCTTACCATCAAAAACAGAGACAACCAAACATAAGGTATTTCCTAATGGAAGTAAACAACATACAATCAAACCTCAAACTGATAAAGCTTCCTTATTAACCACAAATGTATAGAAAACACAACGGACAGAGGAACAGGTTACATGACACCATGAGGAAGCTATCTAAAAAATCCAGAACATGAGAAAACCTACAGAACAAAGAACTCAATTTATTCAGCTAAAGATAGGTGGGTTACAGGGAAACAACCACTTCACTGAGTACCAAAAGTGACTCAAGAGAGGTTTATTTTTCTTAATTAAGAGACATAGCAACCAAAAGTAATGTGTAGATCTTGACTGAATCCTGATATGAACAAACTGTCTAAAAAGCTTCTAGGAGAATTTGAACATGGACTGGATATCTGATAAAATTAAAGAATTACTGTTAACTTTTTCCAGATCTGGTAATGGTATTATATTATGTTTTTTTTTTTAAATCAGTCCTTATCTTATGTGTGTATGGAAGAAATGATCTAATATCTGGGATTTACTTCAAAATAATAGATCCCGGAGGTAGTGGGGAGCCCTGGGGCATAGATCAAACAAGACTGGCCATGAGATGATTGCTGCTGAAGTTGGCCAGTAGGTCAATTGGATTTGTCAAACTGTTCTGTTTGGATATGTGTCTGAAAATTTCCATAACCAAAAGTTCTTAAATGATTTGAACTGTTTATTTGTACAATAGTATGTCAGTTTACCCTGATGCCAAACAGCATAGTTTATAGCTATCAATTTAATACCTAATAAAATAAATACTTTAGCAGATAAGACATGCAATGAAGAAAATATGTGGCCATAGGTCATCTCGAGGTTAATAAATTTCACATTTAAGACCATTTGAGCCAAAATTTAGCTTTATTGAAAAATGCTTGGCAGACAAAGAAATTATAACCAAATGTCTAAAGCACTGTACAAATGGGTTTATAGCACTGACTCTAATATATCAAACAGCTTATAAAAAAGAAGAAAATGCCTGAAAACAAGAAAGCTTAATGAAACTATGATTGTTTTTAAAAAAAGATAACCAATGAAAATTATACTCCTCTAGAAAATGTAAGGCTGCTTTTTGCTTTAAATAAATACAAGACTATTAATATCTACCTTCAAAACTTTTTAAAATGTAATTAAGAATAGTCCTAGGAATTGATAGTTTTTCCTTCAGAGTTCAGTAAAGAAAAAAGATTACTGACTTAGGCTTCTCTCTTCAGAGATGAAATCCACTCAAAAATTGTTATTCATTTTGATCAAAAGCAGAAGCCGTCAAGTGCCAAACTACTCAATGACAAGGACACAGGAACCCCATGAGGGACAGGTGGATAAAAGGGAAAGAACCACTCCACTGAGGGCCAACACTCACAGTCCACACTCAGAGACGAAACAGATTCTGAAAAGTGTCCCAACAAACAGCACTAGGAATATGATGCTCACGATGGTATCCTTAAAATTCTGTAAGGCTCAGTCTTCAGAATAATTGAAGAAAGGTAGAACTACATTCAGGAGATCTTTGGTGTTACAAGTATTTTATAATATTTGAATTGTTTCTCTCTCTCCTTCTGCTTCTCTCTCTTTCTTTCTTGGGTCTCACTCTATCATCCAGTCTGGGATGCAGTGGTGGGATATTGGCTTGCCACACTTTCACTTTCCAGGCTCAAGTGATCCTCCCACCTCAACCTCCTGAGTAGCTGGGACTGCAAGTATGTGCCACCATGCCCAGCTAATTTTTGTGTGTGTGTGTGGTTTTTTTTTTGAGATGGAGTCTTGCTCTGTCATCCAGGCTGGAGTGCAGTGGTGCGATCTTAGCTCACTGCAACCTCCACCTTCCGGGTTCAAGTGATTCCCCTGCCTCAGCCTCCTGAGTAGCTGAGACTACAGGTGTGCACCACCACTCCTGGCTAATATTTGTATTTTAGTAGAGACAGGGTTTCACCATGTTGGCCAGGATGGTCTCGATTTCCTGACCTCGTGATCCACCCGCCTCAACCTCCCAAAGTGCTGAGATTACAGGTGTGAGCCACCGTGCCCAGCCAAATTTTTGTGGTTTTTTTTTGTAGCGATGGGGTCTCACTATGTTGCCCAGGCTGGTCTCTAACTCCTGGGCTCAAGCAAGCCACCCAACTCAGTCTCCCAAAGTGCTGGGATTACTGCCATGCCCAGCCTCGAATTCTTTGTAAATGGGGTGTCCATGTTACTATTGTTTATTTATCCTAATTAATTAACCAAAGTTCTCCTTTTGACATTTATTGAATAAAAAATAGTTGACTCAATTTGACTTTCTATTGAAAGTATCTATTAGTCCACAAAACCAAAGAGTAAACTGGTATTTTATTGATATTCATTTTCATCTATCATCTCTCACTTCAGTAACCTTTACCAAGGTGTTTCTCATTAACCAATCAACTAGTAACTGAATAAATCTATTACTGGATGCTTACTCCAAGCCCGGAGCCTTGCTAGTCATGGACACAGAGAGGCGACAAAGCAGAAGGGTTCACATCCAGACAGGTGGACCAGCAGGACAGCGTGTGGGGAGCACTATGAGCTGGCCTGGATTCAGGTGAAGTGATGTGCAGCAAGGTGTCTCCAGACTTCAGCCAGGTCTGAGGGGATGACAAGGAAGGTCAAGTGAAGGCAGCAGTGTGCTTAAGGGAATCTGGGAAAGGGAATGATGTGTCTTTGAGGACTAGCAATGACCCAGTGTGGGCTCAGTGTAGATGACCAGGAACAGTTGGTATTAAGAGATGAGGCTTCAGAGCTAAGCAGGTCAGCACAGGACCAGCACTAAAACCGTTTTTTCCCAAAGGCTAGGGGCCATTAAATGACTGTGAGGAAAGAAAGAACCTAAACAAAAATGAATTTTGAAAGGATATTTTAGCAGGATTTGAAGGTGTGAGACTGAAGAGGAAGAGATCAGATAGGGAAAAAAATCTGTTCTGATAGGTAATTATCTGAAAATCTAAATCAGAGAGGTAAGATAAACAAACATGACAGGTAAGAGATGGGATGGAGCTAGCCAGAAAGTGACATTTACAGCCTCTGCTGGCCAAGAGGGTGTGCTCAGATGCTACCGGCTTGGTGTCCTTTAAATGGAGAACATTCGGGGCACACTCTTGAGATCAGCACTCTGACTCCACAGATGCTGAAGAACAGGAGTGCTTATCAACTTGGTTGAGTGAGAATGCAATGCTTCCACCTCCTATGCAGTACTGTCAGATTCCCTATGCTTTTAAACCTGGACATCAGAAACTGCTATCTGAATAACCTGGAAAACTTGGAGAGTGCCTTGTATAGAACAGACTTGGTAATATTTGCTGACTTAACGAATGAAAAACAAATGTACTTTCTACCTGTACATGAAGTATTTTATAGGTATTGAGTATGTAGATTAAGAGATTTGACTTCACTTTATTCTACTCCTGCTGTTTCAAACATGTGTATTTTCATATCTGTGAATTCAAGTTAGACTAAGTTTAAACAGGGCAATGAATGTTTGATTTATTTTGGCAGGTGCCAAAATATAATTAGGTCTTTAAAAAACTGTTTGTTTTTGAGACAGGGTCTCTCCCTGTTGCCCAGGCTGGATTGAAGTGGTGCAATGATAGCTACTGTAACCCCAAAGCCCTGGCTTCGAATGACCTTACAATTTTATGGTGATATCACCACCTCACATGACTAAAAGGAAGCTTTCTAAATTCCTTTAAAAATGTACGAGGGAGAATGGAAAACTACCTTTATTTTCTGCTGAATTGATAACATGAATAAAATGTTATTATTTGAAGGTGATGTTTGGGGCAGTGTGAAGGTGTGGGTGAGGTGCAGAACAGAACTAAGATATTGCAATATAAATTTATCTAAATGCTTTAACCAAAACTGAAGGAGCGGCAAAGGGAGGAGAACTTGAAATTTAATTATGTTAAACACAGGAGGTAGCTCTGCTTATGGATTTATTTTTTTATTGATAGAAAAGTAAGAGCAATATATGCTCAGTGTAAAGAAAAATGTCTTATAATCCTTATTCGGTCATTCATTAGAACATTTATGAATGGGGAAGAACCACCAGATTTGGCAATGACTGTAATTAGGTAAGGGTGTCATCTTGTAAAGAAGTTAGCATGGCTACTGCCTCCTGCTTGGTCAGCAGCGTCATCCCATGACTACTGGACCACCATGGCACATGTATACCTATGTAAGGAACTTGCACATTGGGCACATGTATCCCAGAACTTAAAGTAAAACAAAAAAAAGAAATAAAAAAAAAGATATTTCCAGAGACAGAGATCTAGACTAGAGTCAGCATTTCTAGCAGGCTATTTCATCATCCAGCAAACTCTCATTGTTACATAGCGGACTATGGTGAGCCGGACTCCCTTACTCTATAACTATGTAGAGC
>CAUYLG010009991.1:0-55430 GCA_963573385.1 Cacajao melanocephalus
TCATTGATGGGCATTTGGGTTGGTTCCAGGTCTTTGCTATTGTACACAGGGCTGCAATGAACATATGTGTGCATGTGTCTTTCTAGTATAATGATTTATAGTTCTTTGAGTATATACCCAGTAATGGGATTGCTGGGTCAAATGGAACTTCTATTTCTAGATCCTAAAATTTTCTTTTGACTAACGAATCAAAATTCCGATCTCTCGCTAGATATGTACGTATAGCCATAGATAGATATCCTGAAAGAGAAACATACGATATGCTCTAAATATATTTTATACACACACACACACACACACACACAAAGAGAGATTTAGTTGCAAATAAACCTAGTGCAGAATATCAATATCTCAAAGATATTTGGATAAATATAAGTATTTACTATTGTCATGTTACATAATTTTAAACTCCCTAAACATAAGTATATTATATATTATAATGAGCATAAACAATATTATTAAAATATAATTGAATCTTAACAGTTAAAAATGCATCAGATATTATGCTTTCAAACCATTCCCCCAAAAAGAAAAAGTGAAATTTTTTTATGAATTCATATACCTTCTGATTATCTAGGCCATGCCAGAACGATTTCCTAAATACATTAATGTTTATGATGATAACACATTAATTGGAGTGCATTTAATCAAAGTGCTATGTGTTACATCCTATTTACCAGAGTTACGTCACATTTCCTTCTCAGAAACTCTCGCTACAAATAGGACTGGAACAACATCAATTTCTTCAAGTCCATCAGAATTTGTCTCTGTAGGTTAGAACAGGCTGAACTTTCCCAGCATTACAGAGGTGGATACAAATGTCAGGGAGAAGAAAGGAGCAATAATCATCACAATACAACGTCTGCTACAACATGTATACGTTGAAATATAATTCACATGCATTAATATCATATTCTTTACTCCTTAATAATGATGAAGAATATTTGTGGAAATAGAAATAATAACATCATATGGTTCAATGACAAAATTCTGATTTTAAAATGATCTGTGTTATGATCTCGTTTGATTCTCACTGGAAAGCCAGATAGTATATTGAGATGACAGAGACAGGTGACAGATAGATTTTTAAATAAATAGAGAGATAATATGTATAGAGAGTGGATGGATGGACGAGATATATAGACAGATGATGGAACAGGGAAATGTATAAAAATACTTGCAAGTTCACACTGCAGTTGCATTATGGTCATTTGTAAGTCTTTTTGCTTCTCTGCATTTCACATTTCCTTTTAAGAGCGAACATATGGCTTACACCATGTCAAAAGAATCATGCAATTTTCCTTCAATTATTACACGACATTTCTTTTTTCACTTATATAATTAGTATATCCTTTCAGCATCTTGTGAAAAAATTTGTTTCATTCACAGTAAAGGAACATGATATCACTCTTTAGATTCTATTCTTTGCAGGGAACTGACATATTTAGGTGACTATAACATATGTGAGGTTACAGTGTCGACATCTTCAGTTTGTTTGCAAATACTAAACTATTGGCAGCATGAAACAATCTTTGAACAAGAGTGACATCAGGCAATGCATAAAATGTAAACATTTATTTTCTTTTTAAAAAGCTCTCATATTGTTCTTTTATTGTAAAAATTTGTGCCTTTGGAAAAAGTAATCAAATTATTCAAACACACATTAAACAATTTTGTAGTTTAGGGACTGTTAGTCAAATAAGCATTTTAAATTTAAAGCAATGTGAGAGTTCATAGGAGAAACTGAAGTTTGGACCCTAGGAAAGATAATAAACCATCGACCACAAATTATTTTTAAAATCATATCTCCTGTTTGAAAATACAAAGTTAGGCCAGTGGCTCACTCCAGGAATCCCAGCACTTTTGGATGCCAAGGTGAGCAGATCCCTTACCGTCAGGAGTTCAAGACCACACTGGCCAACATGGTGAAACCTCACCTGTGCTAAAAATACAAAAATTAGTCAGGCATGGTGACTAGTGACTGTAGTCCCAGCTACCAGGATTACTGAGGCACCACACGAATCACTTGAACCTGAGAGGTGGAGGCTGCAATAAGGCGAGATTGAGCCACTGCACTCCAGGCTGGGCGACAGAGCAAGACTCCGTAACAAAAAAAAAAAAAAAAAAAAAAAAAGAAAGAAAAAGGAAGAAAAAAAGAATAGAAAATACAAAGCTCCCTTTTCCTTCACTTTTGATTATGCAGTGATTGTTGCACCTCAAGGACCCATGTAAAGTTTCTGCTGAGTGTTTTAGCAAAGATTAGATGACAAATTCAGTGAAGTTGAATTGAAAAAAAGATATTTACACCCTAACTGTGTATTTAAATTTCTATTTATTTTCTTTTTTCAACTCACATACTTTTTGATTGTTGGTTTTAGATGGGATTTTATTATAGCATTTGAAAGTCAGTGCTGTTGAATTAAGTATAAAATGTTATGCACTGTATGACTTGAAGAAGTTGCCTCAATTTTACAGTAATTTTACTGAACTCAGATATAAAATACAAAAAGAAACCCATACATTAGGAAGAAAAAAATAGACCCAAAATCCTGAGAATAATTTGCATGCAAATATAATCAAAATACTTAAAAGCACATATGTACTAGAGCTGATATTAAAAATAGAAACATAATTTCTATTGGACAACTCATATAAAATGAGAATTAAATAATAAATAACAAAAACCTATCATGCAGCAAACAACAGAAGATTTCTCTAAACCAAGGATCTTTAAGTTGGTGTGCATAAATCAAAGGGCATTTTCAAGGACATTTATTGGAGCACAGGGAGAAAATATTACATATTCTACATATACAATGAAAGAATAGGTACTAATATGTAACATATGAATTGGTAATAATATATATGTAATATTTACATCCAAATATATAAATATTTCTTAAATTTTTATTGACTGATAGTTCAGGATAAAGTTGTTTCGAGACCACTTCTTTAATAAATGTGAAATGTCATAGGTAAATATTTTAGTGAGTAATCTCTCTTCAGGTTATTTGAATAGAATAATGGTTTATTCTATGTCTTTGCTGTTGTGAGTGGTGCTGCAATGAACATACATGAGCATGTGTCTTTATAATAGAATGATTCATATTCTTTTAGGTATATATCCAGTAATAAGAATGCTGAGTCGAATAGTATTTTTGTCTTCAGGTCTTTGAGGAATCACCACAGTGTCTTCCTCAATGGTGAACTAATTTACACTTTCATCAATGGTATGTATTTCTTTTTCTCCACAATGTCACCAGCATCTGTTAGCTTTTGAATTTTTATTAATAGCCATTATGAATGGTGTGAAATGGTGTCTCACTGTGGTTTAGATTTGCATTTCTCCAATTATCAATGATGTTGGGTTTTTTTCATGATTGTTGGCTGCATGTATGATTATTATTTTTAAAATGTGACAAGACTATTCTTAATAACATAGCAAATTCAAGTTTTGTTATAAAGCATCCTATTAAGAGTTGCTGGTAATCTACATGTCTAACAATCTCCTCAAGATCTTTCTCACCCAGCTGAGTCTTGAGGAACAATATTTATCAACTGGCAGTTGAACAAAGTCTATTCATAGTTTATGTTCTACTAATGACTGTTGATATGGCTTGGCTCTGTGTCCCAAGTCTCACCTTGAGTTGGAATAATCCCTACCTGGCAAAAGGTGGTACCAGGTGGAGATAATTGAATCATGGTGTAAGTTTCCCCCATGCTGTTCTCTTAATAGTGAGTTCTCACAGATCTGATCTTTTAATAAGGGGATTCCGCCTTCACTCAGCACTTATTCTCTCTCCTGCCACCCTGTGAAGAGTTTCCTTCTGTCATGACTGTAAGTTTCCTGAGGCCTCCCCAGTCATGGGGAACTGTGAGTCAATTAAAGCACTGCTCTTAGTGCGTGATGGTTCTGGCTTCAACCTCTGCTTTACTTCTTGTTTGCAATGAGCCTCTAACTCAGCTGGAGATGAGATCTTAAGCCTTTCTCAGAACTTTTCTGACATGTGTACAGTCTTCTAGACTTCCAAGAATATGTCAGTTTTTCAGATCCCTTATGGTCATTTTATTCCTTAGCTTTTCTTTTTAAGCTTATTTTGTCCCTATTGTTTTTCCCAACTCTTATCCAGCATCTAGAAATTCGAGCACCCATAAAATTAGACAGTTTCCTATAATCATGTTTGACAAGCAGAAATAAAGCATTTTTCATTGGGTGAGCTCTGAGGCAGGTCAAATAAAAACAGCATGGCAAGTAATATGTACTGGGGGAGACTCAGGCAGGTCATATAATGACACTTCTATGGGAATGAGGCTTTGAAGGAGGTCCAGTCTTGTTCTACTCCCCCAAGTGGTTTCCAGGTAACTTTTACTATAATTATAGGCCACTGGTTTTTAAGACTATGGCAGAGTGAAGAGATGGAAAAGGGGTGAGGAAAACTCTAGAAAGCTCACTGGAGCTCAGTTATTGCTGAAATTCAGTCATTTAACTTGAAAAATCACTTTGGATTGCTGCAAGCTTTTGTTAATATCTAGAGTTCTATCAATAATTATTCTGAACATCTGTTCTAATTTTCTTGTTGCTCTTATTTTGGAGATAATTTCAGAGGTCCTTTGCCATCTTTACTGATACCACTAGCTCCATTTAATTTTAAGTATGTTTATTTTACCCTTGTCAAATATACTTTCACAAATTTTATAAAACATGACAATTGTACCAATATAAACACAAGTCAAAGATATTCTTAACTCATAAATGAGGAAATGAATAGGATGGTAAATCGAATTCAAATACACTTGAAGGAACCAAGTATCTATAGTCAAGCAGTTGGAAGGAATACAGAAATGAGTGTTCTACTAGATACATAACTGCTTACTGTCCTACCAGCATTGAGACTGTTACCTTTGTAGTTATCCTCTTTACAGTACAGAGATCATTTGCATCTCTACTGGAGACAAAAATCTACAAGTTGACATGGTACTGTGCAGAGCCTGTGTCTTCATCAAAAATGTATTACAAGTCAAAGAAAGACTTGCAAGCTAGAAAATTAAATCATCCTTTCAAAGACAATATTCCACAATAAAAGTGGAAGGATATGCAATTTTCATTTTGCCTTATTTTTCAATTTGGGCAATTTAAATTTTGTTAAACAATTTGATACTCCTGTTGTTTATTGATTAATATTAAACCACTCAAAAACCTTGGGACTTAAAAACAACTGCCATCTATTTTCTTTACAAATTTGCAATTTTGACAGAGCATGGTAGTGCTTCATGGCACATCGGTGGGGACAATTTTCCTGAAAGTTGGAGAATCCATTTCCAGGATGGCCCATTTTTCACTTGGCTGGTAAGGTTTGCCTGGCTGTCCACTAGGAGATCAGATGAAGATGCTGGCTGAGCTCAGTTTCTCTTTACATAGGCCTCTCAGTGTGTCTTGGGCTTCACAGTGAACACAATAAATAGATCCAGAGAGAAACTTCATCACATGTTACACCCTAAATTCAGTCACATAGCATCACTTTTTTCTTATTCTTGTAGTTAAAGCAATCACAAAGACTCACCAGGCTTAAGAGGAGGAGACATAGATTCCACCACTTGATAGATTCCAGAAATGAATGCATTGACAAGTAATATAGAAGAATCTTTTGAAAAATACAACCTTTCACAAACTACTTGATTTTGTTTTGTTTTGTTTGATTTTGATTTTTGAGTATTTTCTGAATCTGTATCAATGACTAAATTAGCTTTTTGAATAGAAAGATGGTAAAATAAGTTGATCCAATTATTTGAGGACAATCAGAGGTATAAGTTACCTAAAACTGTCACCTAATGAATTGACAACTTTCAGAATTGTATCATTAATAAGAGTGACATGAATTACCAAGAAGATCTTATCATTTTAAGTTATAAGTAGATTATCAAACTCAACTCATTATAATTTCATTAAACAGAAGAACTAACTGTTGTGGCCATTTTTAAAAGTACCTGCGTTAGTTACTCTATTGAATGTATTTTCAGACTATGACTATATCCGTACAAAGTGAAAAGAACTTGGAAAGTGACAATTGTAGTAAATCAATGAATTGGTGCTTGCGCTGGCGTGTCATCAGTTTATTTGTTTGTACCTGGTCCATGTTTATTTCTGAACGTATCAATATAATTTGGTGTCACAGTGATTGAAACCAAAGTCTTAGACATTTGTTTGTTCATTTAGAGCCCTACCGCCTATCTGTGGGGGAAATTGTGCTTATATAAATGTCACTGTACTAATTAATGGAACTTTTAGATGACACCTTTCACAACTACAGAACTCAGTAGCTGTGACTCTTGGCTATTTCACATAATCTTTGCTGAGAGGTCCTAAGGGTATATTTTACAAGCTCCTCCAAAATTCCAGTTTCATCTGCTCTGAATTCTTCACTGAGGTGCCCTGCACTGCCTCTGCTAGGAACTAATATGAGTTCTCAGAATGCCTATGTTTATGAAAGACAAGAACAACCTGTCTGAGATGGAGAAAGAATTGACCTCAGCCCAAATTTGCACATCACTTTTCACAGTAATACTGACTGTAACAAAGTTTGAAAAGTTTTGTGGTATTTGAATTACTGCTATTAAACAGATTCTCTAGCTTCTGATCCTAACAGCATTTTCTCTATCGAGTTCTTTCAAAAGTAGTCTATCATGGTGGGTAGACTACTGATGCTTATGCCATTACTCTCTCTTTCTCTGCCTCCCTCTCTCTCTCTCTCAGTCTCTCTCTCTATCTTGATATCACACACACACATAAACACACACACACACTCTCTCTCTCTCTCTCTTTCTGTCTGTCTGTCTCTCCCTCCAACTCCCTCTTCCTCTTCCACTTCCCTCTGCCTCACTTCTCTCTCTCGTACTTTGCACATATCTCCCTTAGTCTCTTCTCCTGAGTTCTGCAAACAATCCTAAAAGCCCCCGACCAACTCTTGAACATATGACTATATACCAGAGAGATGAACAGCCTACCAGTTAATGAACATTCAAATGCAATTTTAGTTCAAGCCCAGCTGGGACACTCTGCTACATTAAGATAGAATGTAGAGGAAGCCCTGAATTAAATAATCATTTGTTTGAATCAGAGATGCTTCTTTAAGGCTGTTTGGATCTATCAAATGACAAATGAGGAAAATGTAATGACAAGTGATTTTTTAAAAATCAGAGGAGTGCACATAATTTCAAAAGCCAGAATGAAATAAAGATGCTGGATGGATTATCCCTCTGTGTCTACTCTAGAATTAATTCTTCAGAGGCTCCTCTCAGATCAAAGGAAGACAGTGCATTTATCTCTTGCATAGTGAACGTGTTCTTCCAAATGTGTGAATCCCTTTTGATTTGTTTCTTAAAATTTATAGAATTTTTTACAAAAATAGTACTCAGTCAAATAAAGCATATCTGTGGCACGGAGTAAAGGTTTTAAAAAGCAGCTACGTCTTGTTTTAGAATTTTCAATTGTGACTGGAACCCAGAAACAACTTTCCCTATTCAAAATTATGACCATCAAATGAGCAAGTTGGAAGAATTTTGAGTGAGGATAAGGTATTTTATATTTTGACATACATTTTAAAGCAGAGCACATCAGGGACCTATTGCAGGGGAAGATAGAGTCACTTCCACCTGTCACTATTTATGTGGTTCTGTCCTGCCTATGAGTCTCTTTCAGAGAGGGCTTTCCTGATTCTTCAATCTAAATCAGATGTTTTCCTCATTTCTGGCTCCTTCTTCGTAACCTTTATGAAAATAAAAAATTATGAATGTATCTGTGCCCTCATTTCTTTACTTTTGTCGCCTTCACAGAACTGTAACAGAATAAATATCCATTTTATACATTTAGCACAATGTCTAATACAGAGTAGGCACTCAGTGAATATGTATAAATTGAATAAATAAGTCATACCATCAAAATAGAGTGGAGTACTCGTAATTGTCCAGTGTTAGACTTCAGGAATTATGCTTGTTGAGAGACACTTCTCAGGAGATGTCTTGTGCCACTCCACATCTTTCCAGCTTGCCACGAATACAAAACCTTGGTCTCCCTGCAGCAGGGATTTCTCAAAGTGATGTTTACACTGAATGGCCTTTGTATATGAAGTAAAAGCTCCCTCCAGAAATAAAGACCAGGCTTACTTACTGCCTGCTATAAAAGAGGTAGATTCTACATGACCAGTGTTTCTCAACTGTGACATAAGCCACTGCCTACATAACATCCTTTTGTTCCCCTCCAAGTTGGTCCCTATGGAGCTTGAGGGGCAAGAGTAACTGACATGAAATATGTCACATGCTTTGTCATGAATAACAGATTTCTTTGTCTCTGGCTCAAGTTGTTCATGTCAGAATCCATGAAATAATAACCGGCTGACTTATTAACCGGGAAGTGGAGTAAAATCAAATTCTATATCCTGAGTAACAATACATAAAATTACTGAGCTTTTGTAATTTTCTAAGCAAGATAACAGAAGTAAGAATTAGCCATTATCACATCGTATAGATTTTCTTACCTAATTCTCATGCAATAATATGAAGAGTTATTAATATAAATACTATTGTCTCCATTTTCTATAAAAACTAAGTATAGTCCCAAAAAGGAAACTAACTTGCCCAGTGAGTATTGAAATTATAACCCAGCTTACCTGTAAAGAGAATGTAGCCTGCGGTCTTTATCATTTTGTTATAGCATCTCCTTTGGACAGCATCTCATTTTGATTTATTATAATGTGGTACTAACTTCAAAAGAGAAGGATTCTTTGATCCCTGATTATATGCAATCTGGAATCAGGTGTTTTATCAGTCACTAATAATTGAAGTGAATGCATTACGTCAGTAAGGTCAATAACATAATAACATTCACATCCCAATGATCTTACAGCAATGGTTCTCAAAATGTGGTTTTCAGACCGGAAGCATTGGCACTATTTGAGAACTTGTTAGAAATGCAAGATCCTAGACCCATCATAGAACTTTCAGCATTTGAGGATAAAAATACATATGTTTACGGGTCCTCCAAGTGATTAAGATGCACATTAAATTTTAAGAACCACAGTATTCAAGCATGATTTGATGAACTTGTACAATAAATGCAAAGCCAACTCAAACCAAACCACATCCTCTTGATGGTGCAAAAATTCAACAATCATAAAATTTGGACATTATCAGTTAGCCAATTTGGACATTATCAGCCATGGAACAAAGCAGGCCAGCAGAAGAGTTCAGGATAAAATTCCAGCAAGCCAGGGTAAATACTACCAGTTTTTACTAGTTGACTATGTCAAGGAAGAGAAAACCACATCTAGTATTAGGTGAGATCTTACCATGTACTGTGCACTGTATTCTATGGATAAAATTCCATTTAAATTACATAACAAACTTACACGATGGATTCAATTATTATCCATATTTTCCAAATCACAACACAGGGGAACAGTGTTATGCCTAATTCACACAGTTAGAAATAAAAAAGTGATGGAATTTCAGGCTGGGTACGTTTAAATCCAAGGTTCATGCTCATAACCGTTGTTCATTGTAGACTCCTAGACAGTACTTACCGTAGACGCCAATGGGCAGAATTCAGATTTTGGCAAAATAAGGAGACTACATCAAAGGCTCTAGGAATTAGGGTTGAAACTCCTATTTTGGCCCCCTGCTAGGTTTAATGTCATCCACCACACATGATGCAAAATGTAGCTCTTTTAGTATCAGTTGTGTCCATCCTTCATGCCACTCTCCAAGGCATCAATTATCCGTATTACTTCTTTATAGTTTATCTACAAGTCATCGGTTCATGTCCTTCTTCTGCCTCCAGACAGTGAGAATCTTTCCATCGTTGACAACATGGATGACTTCATCATCTGACACCTCACCCTGTATTATGTCTTGCTTCAGTCTTGTTCCTAGGGAAGTGTATATTCTCATGACTGTCCCTTTTGTTGTATTACTCACTCTGCTTAAGTCATTCCTCCCTTGTCTGGCTCTCTTAGCATTGTCTCCCTTAAGTGCTGTCTCTCCATGAAATATTCCTTTACCACTATTCTCTTATCTTCCTTAGAAGAGTTTGTTTCATCTGCCTTTGCAGGTTGTATTTACCTTAGTGAATGATTACTCACCAGTGTAAACCTCCTGGACTGCAGATGAGGACCCAGGCTATAATCCCTGCAAAAATCCTGGCACAGATCCTCAAAGAAGCATCCTTTGGTAGATATGTAGGCAATATATCTATGTATAAATGAATTAATTTCTTACTGATGAAGAAAAGTAATCAGTCTCTCCTCTGCTATGAAATATGTGAAAGCAAAAATGAATCCCATTTAATGAGCCACTGTATTCAATTTCTTGGCTTCTGACTGGTCTTATACGGATAACCAATTTTACATTTCTAAGAGAAATAATGAGTTCATCTTAAATTTCTTTTTTGATCTTATTTTATGAAAAGGTAATCTATATATGATTTTGCATTTTAGTAAGCTTAGAGTGAGAAAACTATGTATGTTTTGACTATGGAAGTAAATCTTATCAGGCTTAGTTGATTGGATGATTGAAAAGTGGTGAATCACAACAAAGACACAAATGTACTTAAGTATTTCATTTGAACTCAAAACATGTAAACATACATGCATTTTCTCATCAGTTGACATGTGAGTCAGTATACGGAATTTAAAGCATATTCCCTGGAACTGGATGTCCTGAGTTCAAATCCCATGAAAGATACTGAGCAGCTCTATAATGTAGGAAATTACTCATTTTCTTTCCTCTCAAATTTCTCTTTTGTAAAATTTGGATGAAGAATATTAAATGAGTTAATTTCATAAAGCTCCTAGAACACTGTGTCTCATGGTATATACATCTGCTAAAATAAATATGGTCCCAGTCACTGTGTGGCTGAAAAAGTGCATCCCAAGGGATTTTTGTAATGGAAATATCCCATATTTTGACCGTGTTCGAGGCCCTGCAGATCCACACATGTGATGAGACTTCAAAAAGCTAAGTGTGCACACTCACACACACACACACACACACACAAACACACGTGGCTGGGAAACTGGTGGAGTCTGAATGAGGACAGCAGACTATGTCACTCTCATCCTCATTATGATCTTGTACTACAGCTGAGCAAGGTGATACCACTGGGGGCATATGATATCTTTCTGTATTGTTTTTTACAACTGCACATGAATTTACAATAATATCCAAACAAAAGATTAAAAATAAATACATGGGCTATTGATAGTGGTAAGGCAGTGTGTGTGTAGGGACAGGGGCTATACAGGAGCTCTGTAATTTCCACTCAATATTGCTGTGAACCTAACTGCCCTAAAAAATAAAGTCTACTAAAACAACCAAACGGTGTAATCTCTGTGTGTTGGGAAAGAATATGGTCAAGTCATATTTTTTCTTCTCTTTCCAATTTTGTCTGATTACCTTCCTGCTGGTTTTATCAAGATAAATCATACCCTGAATGCATATTTTGAAATTCAAAGTTTTTATTCATTACAGTAAAAAAGTTGAAGACATTTTAATTGCTAGCTGTGTTTCAAAGCTTATTGGATTTTATGTTTTTTCTTCATTTTTTATAGTGCCTCACATATACCTAATTTAATGGTAGGTTTTGCTGTTATTTTTAGAGATGGAACTTCTTCAATTCTCACCAAACGTATCAATTTATGTTAAAAATATTGGTTTATTTTCATTTTACATGTACATTTTATCAGATCTTTCAATATTTTTTTAAAATTATGTAATTACAATGACAACTGGCATAGTATAGTCATGAACATTCAGAGGTACGGGTGAGGCTGGTCACGGTGGCTCAGCCTGTAGTTCCAACACTTTGGGAGGCCGAAGCAGGTGGATCACTTGAGGTCAGGAGTTCGAGACCAGCATATCCAAGGTGGCAAAACCCTGTCTCTACTAAAAATAGAAAAATTAGCTGGGCATGGTGGTGTAGTCTCAGCTACTCCTATCTGGAGGCTGAGTCAGGAAAATCACTTGAACCTGGGAAGTAGAAGTTGCAGTGAACTAAGATGGAGTCACTGCACTCCAGCTTGGGCAACAGAGTGAGACTGTGTCTCAAAAAAAAAAAAAGGAGAAGAAGAAGAAGGTACAGGGATACAGGTGAAAAATTCAGATAATGGGAGTGGGTGTATAAAAGGTAGGTGGCCTCCAGCAAGGACCAAGGCTCCCTGGATTTCCTGTGGCATAGTTTACAGTAGGAAGGGAAAAGATGGTTAATCCAGGCAGTTGACTAAGTGGAAGTGAGGTCCTACTTTTGTTTTTGGGACCACCAATAAGAGCCATATTTATCCTGCTAGCTGCAATTGCTCAACTTAGTGACTAACAGCTACTGCTCCGCCTGCTCAGATATTTTTCTGATGTCCTCTAATCTCTAAGCATGTCTTTCTGCTTCTGTTTAATAATTATTACACAAGCACGAAAGAAGCAAAGGCAAAGTACCAGGTATTTATATGCCTGAATAAAATTAAAACTTGAAAGGATTAGAAAAGCATCAGCAATCTCATGTGTGTTTTCCTACCACAGTAGTTAACATAATATATATGTGATTTACTATGCACCAGATACTAGTTCTAATAGCTGATTGATACTAACTAACTCATTAATCCTCACAGATGCCTTGTGGAAGAGGTGTGATAACAATCTTCATCTCCATTTTACAGATGTGGAAAGGGTGAAACAGAAAGGCTAAATAAGCTACCTAAGGCTATAGATCCACTGTGACACAATTGAAATTTGAACACAGGCAAAGCGACTTGAGTCAGTGCAGTTCACCTCTCCACAACATTGAGTCCTTTTACATTACATTCTCTAAAGGCAAATAGAAATAATGGGCATCGAGGGCACTGTCACCAAAGCATTATTAAGCCAATGTCAGTTCAATGTCACCCAGTGTTCCTACTTTTTTATAATATTCAATGTATTCATTGTAGCATTTCAAAATCAAAATAAGAATCTTTATGTGATTTAAAAAATATTGATAGATGTATTTATAATTAGACAGGAAATTATGAATAAATATATGTACTAACTGTAATGTATGCTAATGAGTTAGATAAAAAGTAAGCATGAATTTAAGAAACGTTATAAATTAGGGAGTATTTACATAAATGTTAGAGCACTATTAAGAGTAAAATTTAACAACAGTCTTTGGAAGCATAGAAGATGGTTTTGATATGCAGCTTTCATAAACAGAAGGAGCTTCAATGTTTAATCAGTCAAAGGAAAAGGCAGAAAGTAACTATGACAATAGGTTGCCCTATTTCTAGGTTGTAGGAAATGTTTGCACTTTTCTTCTATCTTTTCACATGTATTTTTCTATAGGGAGATAATAATAACTCATTAAAACATTAACGTAAAACATTTATGAACATTATGCTATGTTACAAAGAAAGAAAGAAAACTGGGGCTATATAATTTTAATGATGGAGAACCTGAGTGCTGAAGAGAACATCAAGATCCCAGATATTTGTTGGAGGTTACTGATAGCCAGAGCACTGTAAAAAACTTTTTACAGCTGCTGCCTATTCTGAGCAGAATTCTAATGAGGAATGCTTAGAATAGAATGTTCCTCTTCCAGGAAAAATGACCAGGTACAGAAATAGTGTAGAAGGAATTAGAAGACACTTACCTGACTTGTTCGTATTTGTGTGAGTCTATTCCCCGACTCTATCTGGAGAACTGAAGTTTCTGTTTAATTTTCTCCTGATAATATCAAGTTTGGAAATACTATTAGGTTGGTGAAAAGTAATTGGTTGGTGCAAAAGTAATAGGTTCGTGAAATTACTTTTGCACCAACCTATAGTAATTATATTATGAAATATTACTTAATGATTTTGAACATTTAATTTAATTCTTGTTTTTTGTTTTAGAAACAGGATCTTGTTCTGTGGCCCAGACCAGAGTGCAGTGGTGCAATCATAGCTCACTGCCATCTTGAACTCCTGAGTTCAAGTGACCTTCCCACCTAAGCCTCCCAAAGTGCTAGAACTACAGATGTGGGTGACCATGCCTCACAAAAAATGATATTTTGGACATTTGCTTTTGTCTTGTTTCAAGTTGGATAACTGGCTCAAAATAATCTTTAAAATATAATGATATTTTATGCTCTTACTATATACAATTCATATTACATATATATATGTGTGTGTGTGTGTGTGTGTGTGTGTGTATATTTGTATTCTTTGGACTCCCTATATTTTACTACTTAGTTTACTCTCATTTTCACAAAGGAATTGAAGTCCTTGTTAATAATCTATTGTCCAAAGACTGATGCTTTTTGACAGGCTGCCATAGGGTTTCTCCCAAAGTTTAGGTTAAAAGTCATACTCTGGCCTTTTTTCCTCACTGGTAAATATTTTGGTTTGAATATTTTAAAGTTTAATAAAGCATTTGACACTTTGGTATCTGTTGTAAAGTATCAAGAGAGCAAGGCCATAAGGTAAACATGAAAACAAAGTAGAAAAACAACTCATCTAAAAGGTTTTTGCTTGGCTATAAAATTTATAATGGCATAAGAATGTATCTATTGGCAATCAAAGGGAGTTGAGAGAAATGTCTCCATAGAACATACCTTACATAGAAGCAAGATTTTTTTTCTACAAAAAGTAATTGTTTTTTTAAAATAATTATAAAGGTTAGCTCAATTCTTCAAGCTGGAGCTTGTACTAGGTAGTATATAGGTAGACTAAATTTCTTTTTTCACTCAGTTTGTTATCATGAATTGAACTTTTGAATCGTACCTGCATTCACAGTGGAGTAAACTCTGGCTATGTCAACAGAAATAAAATCTTTACAGCTGTATCAAGAAAAAAATAAAGTTAAACCAAAGCACAACTCTGTATGTTTGTTATTTTTATTTTCTCACCTTTTCCAAAAACAAAAAAAAACAAAAAAACAAAATAAAACAGAGAGCCTGTATTAGTTCATTTTCATGCTGCTAACAAAGACATACCCAAAACTGAGGATACAAAAAAGGTTTAATTGGACTTACAGTTCCACGTGGCTCACTAGGCCTCAGAATCATGGTAGGAGAGGAAAGGCATTTCTTACATGGTGGCAGCAGGAGAAAATGAGGAAGAAGCAAAAGCAGAAACCCCAGATAAACCAATCAGATCTCGTGAGATGTATTCAATATCACGAGAATAGCACAGGAAAGACTGGCCCCCATGATTCAACTCCCTCCCATTGGGTCCTTCCAATAACAGGTGGGAATTCTGGGAGATATAATTCTAGTTGAGATTTGGGTGGGGACATATTCAAACCATATCAGAGCCTAATTACTTTTTATATGTCATTGTTATTTACCTTAGACCATTTATTCTTAGGAGAAACACATTATTTTTCTAAATTCTCAGGAGTGCAAATAGCACTGTGACATACAGATTTTTATAAACTGTTTTTGATGAAAACATTAACTAATTTCATTTTTAATGAGGATATTTTGTTAACTTTATGTTAAGATAATGTTATTTAATGATCACTATGAGAAAGAATTCTCAATTATTTGGTAGATCTCTTTAGTGGCTTCAAATATATCATACTAAAGATCAAATATCATAATGTAGAAATTTGGGAAATAGGTAATGTGAAGTCAGATGTCTTGATCACTCTGTAAATTATCTGTGAGTATTGTTTCATTATATGCAAAGGAAATAGGTAACTTCAAGCATCTTTTCATTTATATATTCTTCTACCCTTTCTTTAATCACTTTTTACCTCCTCTTACTAAAACATAAATTAAAATGCAGCCTTCTGCATTATACCCTACACTTGAAAACACTAAACTTAATATACTATGAATTATGACCTGGTATCTATACAAGTACCAGGGTGGTGGAGAGGAGACAAATCATGAGAAAGATGCTATTTTCAATATTGTTCTTTGTGTCATTATTGGTTTAATGTATGCTTCCAAAATAATACTCCTATTATAAAAATCCTGAAAACCTAGTTTGTGCTGAAGTATGCTGTTTTAATGAATTATAAATGACATCCTTGACCCTAAGGAAGGACTAGGTGGTAATGAGATGTAATCTGTACCTGACCAAACTACCTATTTCTATATTAATTGATGGGAATTTTCATTACTCTGAGTGCTTTAAGAAGCAATTGATTTAATTTCAAATCAAGGGAACTTGTCAGAACCTTAAAATATAGGCTTACGAAGACTTTGTGAGTAGCAATTGTTCAAATTATGCACTGTCACTAATTAGCACTTTCTCAGTGTGGTGAAGATCTGAGAAAAATCTTACGTTGTCTCCTGTGCTTTTCCTGGAGTGCTGTAATATATGTTCTTTAAATGAGGGCATGTTTAATAAAACATGTTTTGTTTCCTTGAGAAATGACTAAAGGTCTTGAGAGGATTCAGGAAGCCTCTAGAGATACCAGGAAAATCCAATGGCCATGTATTAAGTCCTCAAGGTATAATAAGTTTTAGGTTAACCATACGAAATTGCCATTTATGAAGGTCAATATGAATAACTATAGGCATTGTCTTATGGCTCAAGCAATTACGATTTGATGTCATAAGCCAAATTTTACAAAATTGGTTTTTCATATGCTTTGTACTTTAGCATAGGAAGCATAGAGCTTCTTTCTTTTTCTTACCAAAAGGGTTTTTGAGAAAGTGAAGGTTATTTCAAAACAATGGTCCATGCAAAATCATAAAAATATGTTGACAATACAAAGCAAAAGGAATAACAACTTGTCTTTCAGTAGTAATTCTTTTTAAGGATTAAATTTAAAAAATAAAATAAAAAATAAAAGAATTAAATAAAGGGGAATTTTTGGTAGTTTAGAATCTTTAACAATAAACTCATGTATTGGCAATAAATTTATAGTAACAGAATTTTTAGAATAATTTCTTTTTAAAATTTTGTTAATCTTAATGACCACATCAACTATTTAGTTTAATGATAGTTGAAGTATTTTTAAATGTTTGAAACTAAACATACTGCTTAATTTTTCTTTATAAGTGTATCTTTACAGTTGCTTATTTAATAAAACATTTTCTGTTAATAACTATTTTCAGTTCTTTAAACTCTACTTTTTTTTTTATTTTTAAATTTAATTTTAAATAGACAATTTCCCTTGACTTCAGAAATATAAAAAGTTATTTGGGTCCATATTTGGTTTGTAGAGATTCTTCTTTATTGAGAGAAAGGGCCTCTGAATGCATCATTTATATTTAAAATTTTAATAAAATCAATATTTATACAGCATATATGCATCCTGCACTGTGATGCACTGGACAGAAAATAAGACAATGATGAATATGACAAAGATAACTCATAGTTTAATAGGGAGAAAAATCTTCAGGTAATCAAATATAAATATAATCCAATATAAGTGCTTCACACAATCAAATATAAACATAATCCAATAGAAGCAGAGTTTAAGCACTCCTCAGTCAGCATCATTTACTTTGCTCTGCATCAACTTGGTTCCAGTCTCCATCTTCACCTTCATTTCCTTTTGATACAACCAAAACCTCTGCAATTAAAAAAAAAATAACATTTAAAATATATCTTCATATACTGTGCATTTAGTTATGGAACTGTGCTGGGTTGAATGGCAGACCTCCAAAGATGCTCATGTCCTAATTATGACTGTGATTACATCTCT
This sequence comes from Cacajao melanocephalus, assembly GCA_963573385.1. Classification (NCBI taxonomy): domain Eukaryota; kingdom Metazoa; phylum Chordata; class Mammalia; order Primates; family Pitheciidae; genus Cacajao; species Cacajao melanocephalus. The sequence continues at coordinate 17,662 of CAUYLG010009991.1, forward strand.
TTACATGGTTTTAAAAACTTTTTATAAATTATTAAGAATATGACAATAGGGAGAATATCATGGATTATCTGTGGGCCCAGTAGGATTACGAGGGTCCATATAAAGGACTTGTAGCAAGTCTGTGACAATGAATAGAAGTGACAGTGGAGTGATGTGGCTGAGGGACCAATGAAGGTCAGCAACCTCTGGAAGATAGGAAATAAGGAAAATATTATCTGCTGAAGCCTCTAAAATGAGCCAGCCCACCAACACCTTGATTTCAGCCCCATAGACACACTTTAGACTTATCTCTGGAATTGTGATAGAACACATTTGTCTTGACTTCAACCATCAGGTGCAGTAATTAATGAAAGCAGCAATGGGAAACTAATGCAGGCTTTGGTACTTACAGATGAGGTGCTACTGTACCTAAAAATGATTGGTAAAGTTACTTTGTAATTGGGTGGTAGGTAGAGAAAAAAATGATTTTGAGGAGTGTAATAATAAATGACTATACCTCCTTGAACAGACTGTTAGTAGAAATATGTGCAGCTGGTGAGGTCTCAGAAGGAAGGGAGCAGCATGGTAGAGAAAATCTGTATCATCTAAGAGGATGCCTAAGACCTTATGCATAGAATACTGGTAGAAACATGAACATTAATGGCACCTCTGATAAGAACTCAAAAATAATTAAGAATATGTTATTAGAAACCGGGGAAGAAAGAAACCTCATTATATGGTGAGAGAAATCTTAGCTGAATTGTGTTCCATTGTACTTGAAAAGAGTAATTTATAAGCTGCGCATCTGTGTATTAAGCCTAGGATATTTCTAAGCAAATTTCTGAAGTGCCACCAGGTTTCTTTCTGACAGTTTAGTAAAACGCAAGAGGAAAAAAAGATTTTGGTAAGGACTGTCAAGCAAAAAGAAATCAGGATTTATTTAATTTGGGCAATTCTAAGATGTCCAAATTGCAAAAGACACTAAAAGTAGGAACCTCACTCTTAAAAATGCCTGCCCTGGAGAGAAAGCCAACGCCATGGCTAAATAATATTTGCTGGCGTGTCAGTTCCACAGTACTGAAGAAATCATTTTGGGCAGGCACTGGGATCTTCAAAGCAGATATTCTCAAATAACTTAGAACTACCATTAGACCAAGCAACCCCATTATTGGGCGTATACTCAAAGGAAATCATTCTACCAAAAAGACACACATACTCATATATTCATCACAGCCTATTCACAATACCAAAGACATGAAATCAACCTAGGTGTCCATCAAGGGTGGTGTGAATAAAGAAAATGTGGTAACTACACATATTGGAATACTATGCAGCCATAAAAAAGAATGAAATCATGTCCTTTGCAGCAAGTTGCATGCAGCTAAAGGCCATTATCCTAAGCAAATTAATGCAGAAACAGAAGACCAAATATTGCATGTTCTCACTTATAAGTGGGAACTAAACACTGAGTACAAATGAACATAAAGATGGCAACAATAGATACTGGGGATTACTGTGGGGAAAGAACAGAGTAAGGTAAAGGTTGAAAAATTACCAGTTGGGTACTGCGCTCAATACTTAGGTGATGGGCTCAACCATACCACAAACCTAGCATCACACCATATACCCATTTAACAAACTTGCACATGTGCCCCTGAATAAACTAAAAGCTAGATTTAAAAATGAGCTAAATATTCTAAAATTTTGAGAGAAAGGAAATCTTGAGGATCCATGGTTACACAAAGATTTCTTGAATGCTATACCAAATGCATGAACCATAAGAGAATATATTGATAAATTTTCCTTCACTAAAATTAAGAACTTCTCTTCATAAGACACTGCCAAGAACATGAAAAGACAATGCATAAACTGGGAGGCATTTTTGCAAAGAAAAAATCTGATGAATGTTTTTTTCCAGAACATAAAAAGAATTGTCAAAATTCAATTCAAATAATCCAAGAAAAGTTCAATAAAAACAAATGAGTGAAAATTTTAGACACTTCACCAAATATATTTGGATGATGTATGAGCACATGAAAAGAATGCTTGGGAGCAATGGGAATTTTCTAGGTCTTTCCATATACACATTTGTAAAAAAGTGAAAAGTGGTTGTTGGGGTGTGAATGGCAAGTACGTGTTTAAAGAAACACTATCGCCGAATGTTGACGATTGTCCAAGATTGGGGATTTATCGAAGGAGAATAAGTTATACTATTCTGATTTTTACATCGTATATTTTTTAAAGTTTTCAGGATAAAAAGTTAAAACGAACACCACAGCACAGGATTGGGTATTAGTTCCCCATGTGTCCAGCTCTGGACCACCTGCTTTTTGGCTGTTTATGAGGGAGACATCATGTCCTCTATTTTATCTCGCTGGTATTTAAATTTTTGGCTTAATTTTGCCCTCTATCTTTCCTGCAAGAAACTATGACAGTTACATAAACTTAAGTATATATAATTAAATCAAGTATATTTTAATTAAATTCTCATAATTGAATACATTTTCTATTTTTTCAAGCAAACACAAATCCCCTCATCAAGACAATTTATCACTCCCTTTGCAAATAAATTTGAGACACTAAGAAAACCTAACATTTTCTATTTTTTTTAAATCCCAATTCAATTTCCAGCACTAAAGATTTGTTGACCTGATTTAAACTTATTAGTTTTGGACTATTTTGAGACTGGTTTTAAGAAAGTTTCTTTAAAAATAGATTTAACACATATAACACATTCCATACCTACTAATTATTATTCATTTTATATTCATATATGATGTAGAGGTATTATTTACATGTAAATATTATTTATTAAGGAGATTTTATTTCCATTGTTTTGGTAAATAAAATCAATTAAATTAAATTACCAAAACCATCCAGTAATTTGGATTACTTTTGTATGATTCATAATGTGAAAGCCTCCCTATCAAGTGGAAACATTCTCCTTGGATTAGTAACCTTTAATATTTATAAACTATTTATTAAATCATTCATTTAAAATTTTTCTGATTTAATTATTTAATTATACATTTTATTTATGAAACATTACTTGGTGCTTTTTAAAATGTTCTATATTCTAATGCAAAGAGGAAAAGAAAATATTCACAAGAAATTGCATGGTCAAAAAATTTGTATACATTTTGCTGTGAAAATTCCATCCACCATCTGAGCATCTTTGTTGTCTTTCCATCTTGCAAAATAATAAATTGGCAGCAAAAAAATTAGGCAAATGACCGTGACTATTATTTAATCTGATGGAGAAGGAAAAGCCACTCTGCTGTTCCCTGCAGAGGTGCCTGAGATGACTAATGAGTTGTAGAAAAAAATCAGAAATGAGAAGGAAGCATTAAGTATTAGGTTCAGAGTTGTTGGAGTTTAAAATATTTTTCCTACACTATTACTTTGCAATGCAGATTTTCAGTAGCTATTTACGTTTGTAGCATAGTCCTGTATAGATTAAAGATTAAGACACTTTAGGCATTCTTCTTGCTTTATATAAATCATGCCATAATTAAATATGTTTAGAGATCCTTTTTTGGAAAGATTTTCTATGAAAATAGATGTTTTCTTATTTGCAACTTCAAATGCAATTTTCACTAATGAGACTCTTTAAATTCATATCTGTGCCTACTTACTGCACTTGGAAACTTTAAAATTATATTTATAGACAGTGGAGTATATAAAAATGGAAGTCAAAAGAAAATAACAATAATCAGATTTCCCAATTGGGTAGGTACATTTTATCCCTATTTGTGTGCATTATTTTAGTTATTTCAAAACTGAAGTACTTAGAATTTTCTGTGGTGAAGGTGAAACAAATCTACATATAAGGAAAATATGGAAAATATAATTTTTCCTTATAATATATTTCACTTGAAAAGTTCTAGTAATATTTGGACACCCCCTTTTTCAGAATTGTAATATATATTTTTATGTTTCCTTTTATCTTCACAAAGGAAACATCAAAATGATCATTTTTCCTTCTTTTAAAAAATTATTTTATTTCAATATTTTTGGAGGGCACAAGTAGTTTTTGGTTACATGGCTAAGTTCTTCAGTGGTGATTTCTGAGATTCCAGGGCACCCATCACCCAAGCATTGTATACTGTAGCCAATGTGTAGTCTTTTATCCCTCACCCCCTTTCCACCCTTCCTCCCAAGTCCCCAAGGTCTGTTATATAATTAGTAGGTTTTTGTGTTCTCATAGCTTAGCAGTGAGAACATACAATATTTGATTTTTCATCCCTGAGTTACTTCACTTAGAATAATGGCCTCCAACTCCATCCGGGTGCTGTTAGTGTCATTATTTCATTCTTTTTTATGGCTAACATTCCATGGTGTGTATATATAACATTTTCTTTATCCACTTTTTGGTCAATGGGCATTTAGGGTGGTTCCATATTTTCGAAACTGCAAATTGAGCTGCTATAAACATGCATGTGCAAGTGTCTTTTTCATAATGACTCATTTTCCTCTGAGTATTTACCCAGAAGTGAGATTTCTGGGTCAAATGGTAGTTCTACTTTTGGTTATTTAAGGAATCTCCATACTGTTTTTCAGAGTGGTTGTGCTAGCTTTTTTGTTTGTTTTTGTTGTCGTTGTTTTTGTTTTTTGAGACGGAGCCTCACTCTGTTTCCCAGGCTGGAATACAGTAGCGCGATCTCAACTTACTGCAATTTCTGCCTGCCATGATCAAGTGATTCTCCTGCTTCAGTTTCCCGAATAGCTGGGGTGATAGGCACCCACTACCACACTTGGCTAATTTTTGTATTTTTAGTAGAGACAGGGTTTTGCCATGGTGGCCAGGCTGGTCTCGAACTCCTGACCTCATATGATCTGCCCATCTCAGCCTCCCAAAGTGCTGGATTTACAGCCATGAGCCACTGTGCCCTGCTACGGTTGCACTAGTTTACATTCCTACCAGCAGTGTAGAAGTGCTCCCTTTTCACATCATCCATCCAACATCTATTTTTTTTTTAATTGTGGCCATTTCTGCAGGAGTAAAGTTGTATCTCATTGTGGTTTTAATTTGCATTTTTCTGATAATTTGTGATGTTGAGCATTTTTTCCCATGTTTGTTGGCCATTTGTGTATCTTCTTTTGAGAGTTGTCTATTCATATCCTTTGCCTACTTTTTGAGGAAAGTAAGGAGACAACCCACAGAGTGGGAGAAAACATTTGCAAACTATGCATCTGACAAAGGACTAATATCCAGAATCTACAAGGAACACAAACATATCAGCAAGATCGTTTATTTTTCAATGATGTGTCTTCTTTCTCAGCTCATTTCTTGTACACATGCACCATAGTAAGGAGAAATTATCTTGGTATGTATAATTTACTATTATGATACTTTGATTATTAAAGAGTGCTTAATAACATAATTTTAAATTCTTGTATTAAAAAAACTAAAAATCAGCAAGCTGAGGCCCTCCTAACTGCCTTAATTCTGTTGTACAATTCTACAAATCATTAAATTCCCAGGAGCCTCATTTTTCTCATGTATAAAATGGTGGAGATGGAAAAAATGACCCTTAAGGTCATTACCAGATCTAATATACTCCGATTAAATCCCAGGCTGATGGTAACAAAACACATGTGGAAAGCATAGGGCTGAACAGACTTTGCCAAGTAGTTGATTACTGCATGCATCCTCACTGTTGTTCCTAGACAAGTTTAGTAACATTTGTATCTTGTTTCAGTGTTGTTCAAACTTTGTTTCTCCTCTAGGTCACTTGAAATGAGTAAAATTCCCTCATTAGCAATCTTATTATGTGATGCTAGAAACATTATTCTCCCACTCTCTCAAATATTTCATTCTGTGTTTTTTTTTACAACCCCCCCAAAAAAAATTCTCTCATGTCTCACTCACAACAGATAATTTTGGTTTTTAATTCCCCTGGAAATGTAAAGGAATCTGATAGGAACTCCATCAATATCACATCCTTAAAACTCTAAGCCTTCCTTCTTCAGTGCCTGTATTCTAAGTTTTTTCTCACATCAGGATGGAGGCCACATTGCCTTTGGGAAAATACCATCATCCCACTCACACTCCAGACGACTGCTTCTTATCAGAGTTACTCAAGTTGTTGCCTCACTTTTCTACTGGCTGTTGTTTAAAATATTTACCAAATGGTTATGACACAAGTATAGATCACAGAAGAGGAAGCCAACACTGAAAACCAGCCCTGCTCTTTTGAATCACCCCTTCCTCTCTCTCACTCCCTCTCATCACATGCATCTCCTAACACGTTGCTTGGCAACCTCCACCTTCAGAAAACATTTCCTTGGTACCCTGTGCTTCTTTGCCTGCCATTCGGTTTCTGGGCAATAAAAAATTGCCAACATAGGATGGGATAAAGAGCAAATGGCATGTGAAGAAGTGGAGATCATACAATATCAATATTCATTTGAGTAGATTTTCTTCTAAAGGAAATCATTGGATCCCAGGCTTCATTTCACACTGCCTCCTACTGCTCTTATCAAATCACCAGCGACCCCACCCTTGCCCCTTTCAGTGGATACTCTTCTGTCATTGATCCCACTTACCCCTTCATCCTTCACAGCAGTTTCTCCTCTTCTGCTCAGCGTTTTGTTACAACATGCTCTGTCTGTGCTGTCTTCTTCACCGGCTGCTTCCAAGCTTCCTTTTCTGTCTCCTGCAACTTCCAAAAATCCTTAAAGTTTAAGTGCCACAAAGCTTAGGGCTCAACACCTTCTCTATTGAAAAACTCGATGTGATCTCATTCTTTTCTGTGGTTTGAAATGGCATCCACACACTGATGATCGCCAGATTTCTCTCTCTGACATTTATCCATCCTTTCAAGCCTGAACATATATCCCATTTGACATCTCCACTGGGGAGTTTCACCGGTAGGTCAAATGTAACAGATCCAAAACAGACCTCTTGTCCTCCTCTGTGTACGCCCTTCTTACTTTCGTTTTAATCTCAGTACATAATAGTATTATTTACTCAAATTCCCAAAGCAAAACTTTGAATCAAACAATTTTGGCCTCTCACTCCCTGGCCAGTATATCAGCAAGTATGGCCAAGTCTTCCTCACCTATATTTTCGAAATCCATCCATTCATCTTTTTCTATGCTGTGTGTCCTATTGCATTTAACCCTTCACTCATCTACTGACTAGCTGTATTAGTCCATTTTCATATTGCTATGAAGAAATACCCAAGACTGGGTAATTTATAAAGAAAAACAGGTTTAATGAACTCACAGTTCCACATGGCTGGGGAGGCCTCACAATTATTATAGCAGAAGACAAAGGCGTGTCTTACATGGCAGCAGGCAAGAGAGCATGTGCAGGAGAACTCCCCTTTATAAAACCATCAGATCTCATGAGACTTATTGACTATCATGAGAACAGTGCGGAGTGGGGGCAACCCACCCCCAGAATTCAATTGCCTTCTACTAGGGCCCTCCCACAACACGTGGGGATTATGAGAGCTACAGTTCAAGATGAGATTCGGGTGAGAACACAGCCAAAACATACCTCTAGCTTCTCCTTATTTTACAGATCTCATCTCGAGTGTCATCTTCTCAGAATTTTCTTTCTTGAGTACTTTCTGTTCAAAGTAAGTCCACCGCAGCAAACCCAAAGTCCACACAGTTAGCGACTCCCTGCTGTGTGGTTCGGGGGAACTTCACTGTACTTCACACCGTCAACATGTGTCATCCTTTCTATGGGCTGGTATATTGTCTGCTTTCACCTCTGTAAAGTGACAGCTACATGAAATCAAGAATCTAATCAATAAAAACATCCTTAACAAATCAATCAGTAATCATAACTCTCTTCTAGTTAAATCTAAATGGGGGAGTGGGGACCTAGCTCTCCACCTTCCTGTCAATTGCTTCATACTCATATAATACTTTAAAGTTTTAGAATTACTGTATTATTATTATTAAATATGATCATAAATATTCCTTCAAAGTTAGCAAGATCCAAATAAATATACACTATGCACATGGTCAAAATCAGTATCAAAAGTTAAGTGACTTGTCCAATATTGCACAATAAACATTTTGTTTTAACAACACCAGAATTTAAGCTTTCTAATTCTTCTTACTTAGGTATTGTTTACACAGACGTCTTAGTTTCCTGAAAAAATTAAACATGCATTTACAAATTGTTTAATATATTTGTAGGTAAAATTATTTTTCCTGTGACTAAACATTAAATATGATTATCTAATATCTGTTTATTCTGTATAACTATATATACAGGGAATATGTATATCATTTTCTTGTTGACACTAAATTGGTTGTGTAAACAATATAAACTGGGAATAATTTATTCTTTTAAATAATTTTATTTAAACATTTATAGAGTTTAAAAATAACAATAAAACTGAATTTTTAATATTTTTAGTCTTCTCAAAGGAAAAAAACAAGAGTAAGGGTGTCATTATTCAAGTTATATATGATGCCATGAAATCTAAGCAAAAATAAATGAAAACTGTATAGACTATCAAGACTAACAACACTAAGAAAACCTTGAATTTGCATGAAAGAAAGACCTGAAGGTAAGAGACACATTCAGTAGAAAAAGAAGTGTCCAATATCAAGTCAGAACTGCAGGAGGCGCCCTATTCTGTATGTGAATGCTGACACGTGTAACAGTGGACAAAATGATCTACAAGAATCACAGATCAAGGGATGCAGTGTCACAGAAAGACTGCTGAAGAATCTGAAAGGGATATGCTTAGTGCAAGGAGAGAGTAACAAATGAAGATGAGGCACGTGCCAACTCTATTGTACAACACAAGGCAGCCCTTTAATTTTAAGAAGTAAAAGTCATTTAAGATTGGTCACCTTAATTTGGCTAATACATTTATTGTGATAACCATCATGTTGTCACTGAATGGTTAAATTTTCAATTAAAATAGGAGTTGGTAGAAAATATCTCACACTGAAAATCATCTGTATTATGACATCTGGTATGAATCATGCTTAGAACAATTAGAAAGGATGCTGCTATTGATGCAAGTATATAGAAATACTTGTAAAAATTGCATTATAGAAGCTAGCCAAGAAATCCAATAACACTGCCTATTCCAGTGTCATCTCTGTGCAAAACTGAGGCTATGTCTCTAAGCACTGGGAAAGTCATATCACACTGTAGAATGAATCAGGAGACCTTAGCATTCATTCACCCTCACCATGAGCTGCCTTGTTGGGCACTTTGGCATCTCCACAATAACCAGTTGGAAAAATAATTGCATTAACATAGATAGTTGTAGTAGAGGAAAAGGGAAAATATTCTTTTCTTCCACATGATGTCATTTTGTAAACAAGCTCTCCAGTGAAAAAGAGCCCCAGGACCAAACTGAGTGTTCGCTGGAACGCATTCTGGGAGCATGATTCACATTATTGTGATAAAGCTGACCTATATATCAAAGTGACTGATAGTGGAAACTTCATTACATGAGACAGACTAAGCTAATGTGCAAACAAAGATATACTGGAAAAATGTAACAAGTTCAATGAAATGCCAATCCATAGCCATGCGTGAATCTACAAAAAGGAAATCTCCATTTGGCAGAAACAAAGGTAAATCCATATTGAGAACACTCAGTGAGAGACAGGACAAAGGGGTTCATGAGAAATATATAAAGTAGGAATAAGATGTAGTTTTTCAACTTTCGGAGCTGGAGTCTTAATTTCTATAGGAGGATGAGACCTGTGCTGTGACCTGCTGTTGGTAAGAATGTGAAACTGATCAACTTGCATAAACCTTGGAGTTATGCATAAAAGATTGTTATTTCAAATAAGAATTATACAAATGTTTCACATAAGCTCTGAAAGGCTTTCTATTCACTTGCATAATAGTTCATGATTGTTTTGTGGCTAACACAGATGTATTGGATTTAGACATTTCTTGAGCATAGAAGATAGAAATAAAATGGCAGAACTAGAAGAAGCAAGTTTCCTTAATGACCTGGCGGAGCAATCTGAATTGCCACATAGAGAATTCTTTCACTTGTGAGAATAAACACAAATATGTTTTTGTTTTTGTTTTCTTTTATCCCCGTCCATTTTTTTTATTGCATTTTAGGTTTTGGGGTACACGTGAAGAACGTGTAAGATTGTTGCATAGGTACACACGTGGCAGTGTGATTTACTGCTTTCCTCCCCTTCACCTATATCTGGCTTTTCTTCCGGGGAGAGATAGCATGGGGAGTTTCCTTTTCTTTTCCTAATGAAGATTTGGAAAGCTTTTCTTAACTCTATTTTCCACATACTCTGTAGTGTTTATGTGAAAGTTTCAGTGGCAACCTAATTTTCACAATTGAGCAGATATGATGGAATTTGATACCCCTTCAAATCCTATTAATGACAAAAACTACTGCTTACACTGCACATACTATATGCCAGGTATTGTTCTGGTGTTTTTGCATGCATTAATTTATGTAATTTTCATTACCACTCTATGAAGTATAATGAGGTTAAGAACCTTGCCCAGTGTCTCATGGCTTCTTAGTGGCAGAGTGACATAGCCACCCAGGCTATTAAAGAGTCTTGCCCTTAACCATAGCATGCACTGCCTCTCTGCATTGGAGGGCTGTATTGGAAAGATGACCATCACATCATTAGAATTCTTCTAGATCTTCTCACTTCTATTTTTCAGGCAAAAAAAAAAAAAAAAAAAAAAAATTCCATGCATTCCTAATCCTATGGATAGAGTTTGATTTTCTAGAACTAATTCCATTGTTCAGTCCCCATGACAGGACAGCAGGAGAACCATCACTTATCCTTGTATGGCTATGAAATGTTTAATCCTGACTATTTTCCCTCCCTCTGTGTGACATTTAAAATGTCTGTTAACCAAATATGCTTGCTATTGTGTTCTAAGTAGCAGTTTAAAATATGCAGGAAAGGTTATGAAGCAATCCCTAAATGTTTTTCATAACAGTCATGAAAGTTTTCTTAATGAGATGAAAAATGCAAGTGTGAAATACATTACACACTTTAGTATTTAACAGCTATATTAACACATTATCTATTTCAATTAGTTCAAAATATGGAATATTTATTTGTAATTAGAACTTAATTTCTTGTTCATGTATATCTATATTAAAGGCATGTGCAGGATAAGAAATACAGATTGAATTATTAAAATATGAATTGCAATACATTTGAAATCCTGGAGGATTTTAAATATCAGAAAACAAAGTGCATTTTTAAATCAGGAGGAAAGAATTAAGTCAACTTCTTGTCCCCATACTCAGAGACCAACTAGTAGATCAGTATTCCATGGCACAATTTCTAAATTTGATTTCTGACCTAAAAAAAAGAAAGTTTATTGTCAGATGTTTGCTAAACTTCTTTAAGAAATTAGCATATTTTATATGTTTGATATTTTTACCTGCTAAAAGCCATAGAGGCAACAAAGAAATGAAACTGATGAAGGATAATGTTTAGAGGCTGAAACAATGGAGGAGAGATTTGAGCTCCGTGATCTCCAACTGTGGTTATGTTAGAGATGTTAGAGAAGTCCTAATAGCTCAGATTATTACAGAAGTAATGAGAGGTCAAAGACAAGTCACTTAGTCTAGTTGAGATTTAATTTTCTCATCCATAAAATGAGGGTAAAAATATTTCCTTTTCTAACTACTTCACAGGATTATCAGGAACAATACATTAAATGTTTATGAAAGGGGCTTGACTAAATTTTCAAGTGTTAGACAGAATTAGTCACGACTACTCTATGGGCTTTCTAGAAGGAGCGCAGATCAGAACCAGTTGGGGAGGCTGTGCATTGCACAAAAGTATCATATCACTTCACATAGATTTCTATATGAATGCCAGCAATTTTCCAGCAAATGGCAATAGAGAATATTGTTCTGACAACTTCTGCATGTTATGACAATTTTCCAATAGGAAGGAGTTTCTTTTTCTAATTCTTACAAAGACACTTTCTGTTGTGATAAAGGAAGCATTGTCCTGGCTTCTTGTCTCTTCCTTTCTCCAATTCAATATTCATGCTGTAGTCTGACATTCATAAAATGCAAACTTGATAAAGTTATTCTTCTGCCAAAATCCCAACCATGACTCCTCAATTGCCTCCAGAATAAAGTATAATTTTCAAAATTTGGCAAAGCTCTAGGCCCCTTGTGATCACCCTAGTCTCCTCTTTCCCTGTTCTTAGCCAGCTTCAGCTTTGTTTCGGTGTGTGGAGAGACCTATAGTCCCTTAAACAGCAAGCGTCTTGTCACCTCAGAGCCTGAGGAATTACCTTCTGCCTGAAACATCCTTCTACTACTTCTCCATTGCTCTAGGTGGCTTAAATCCCACCTGAGACTTCACCTCCTTCAAGAAGCTATCCATAAGCTACCCTTTAAATTAAATCCTGTAAGAATCTTCTGTCCCTTCGTTCTCTTTTAGTGACCTTTTAAGCCATTTGTGACTCCCTCAAGTAGATAATGAGCAACTGAAGGACAGAGAGTGTGGACCACTTGCCTTTGCACCTGGCACAAACTAGTCCCCACATATATTTGCTGAATGAAACAGAGTCTAGCTTTTAGTGGTCAACCCACTGCTTATTTGTTTTGTGATTTTGAGCAAATCTTTTGATCTCTATTTTTCCTGCTAGTAAAATGGAAGTGTGAATTAGTCAATTCGTAGAGGATTTTGGTAGTTCTACATTGCTTTAAATCATAAATACAGCTTATCTTAAAAAGAAACAATTTAGTAAATGCTTTTATTATCCAGATAATAACTTGATATATTTGAAAATACCATAGGTTCCTAATAGTTCCATAAATATAAAAACTATAAATAGCAACAACTAAAATATAGACCTGGTTTAGCTTTGGCAAAGAAATATTTTCAATCAAAATGAGAACATGTAAAAAGGTTTTATATTCTAAGAAGATTTTTAATTAAAATATTTGAACCAACTTTTGAATCCTGTCTAATCTCATCTGTTATTGCTAAGTTTAAAAAACAACAGCCCAAATACCATAGCAGTTGCTTGTTATTGTACAATTGTCCCTCAGTATCAGAGGGATATTGGTTCTAGAATACACACACATCCCCTCCCCCACTACCCCATAAATATCAAAATCTTTCTATGCTTAAGTCCCGGAATTAAAATAGCAAAGTTTGCATATAACCTCCTGTATACTTTCAATCACCTCAAATATTATAGCCAATATTTACATAGCATTTGCATTGTATTATCAATTATCAAATTGATACAATGCAAATGCTATGTAAATATTTGTTACGTTTTATTGGTTTTAAAACATGTTTTTTTATTGTTGTTATTTCTTATTGTTTTTCCCCCAGATATTTTCCATTTGCCTTAGTTGAATCTGCCCTGTGGCTATCAGGGCCTATTGTAATGGCAGGTTGTATTTATGTGCATGTACTATTATGACCTAACATGCAATTTAGATTTACCATTTCCTGGACATGTTGCAGACAGAGTTGACCATTGCAAGAAGTAAGATCACAAAAGCACAATGAGATCTACCACAATTAAAATCAAAGATGTTAGAGAAATCCTAATAACTCAAATCTTTACAGAAGTAATGAGAGTTCAAAATAAATAAAACAGTTCAAAAGTTTAATTTTACAATCAGCACTGTAATCCTCTTTTAACTAGTGTAAGCATTTTACTTAGTTATAATTGAAATGAAGTCAAATAAAAATAACATATAGACAATTCTTAACCTTTTACTGAGACCATGGTAACAATTTGAATGATAGCAACAATTGCCAACCAGGTCTACCCACTTCCTCCGTCATAAGCTCTTTCATTACGTCATCTCTGACCTTGTCTGTTGGCCATAACAGAAGAGAGAAGAAAAGATTTCGGAAGCGAGCTGACTATATAGGCTTATTAAAGGTTTATAATTTCCTTACTTAGGTTTTGTTCTCTGTAAGAACAGGTCTTATGAGTCACTATTATACCAGAACATACACGTAGGAGAACATGTAGACCTAAAAATATGTTAGCCACTTTTTCTCAGAAAATTCAAAATCTTCTATTTTTGCTGCTGAAATGGAAAAGAAAAGGAGAAATGTTTTGGTAGCTGAAACTCAAATGCACATGAAGTAAGTGTGTGTGCGTGTGTGTGTTTATTTCCTTCTTAAGAGTTAATATTTCTAATTGAGAAGGTTTTCAACAAATGATCATGGTAATAGCAATGAAAATGCTTGACAAGTGAAATTCAGTTATTTTACAGTGGTTTAAAATTTTCCAAATACCAAATGTAATAGGTGTTTGACATTGTACATAATTCACTGGATATTTATTTCATTTTTATAGCAAATTTATGGATTAAGCTCCAGGGTAAATTACTTCAACACACAGCCTGAAACTATTCTGGGAATGTGGAATGGAGAGCTGTACAATTATCTCATTAATTTCAAAGTTCATATGCAGAAGACAAGAGCCAACTCCTCCTGGGCATTAGTGTCTTAGTCTTAATCATCCTGAGGATTTTGGGCTGTGGGCAGAGTAGTGTATCATTAAGATATGGGTGGAAGTGGCAATAAAGGAAAAGGCTATTGGTATTTGGAGATGGTGGTAGGAAGGAGAGGAGGAGTCACAAAGAGCAGTTGTAAAAGATGCTCAAGCCCCTGTGCCCACAATTTAATAGACTGAGAAATAATATCATGTATCTAATGCTGATCAATGTTTTTTGGCATGTTACCTTGTATACATATAGGACCTGAATGCTTCTATGATCCCCACCAATTTTGATACATCATATTGAGTGTGATTCCCAGAGGAATCCATACTTTTCTGAGTATTCTCGTAACAAAATATTTTATTGAGGTTTTCTTTCTGTAGGTTATATGATGATAATAATATGGGCAGGTTTCCCCCCAAAATAAAAAAATAAGAATATAATATTGAATGTGGCTTTTTAAAGTATACATGTGCACTTTCCACACTCATGAGATTAAAATACACCCCCATGGAAGATATGGCTCCAGATTGAGAATCATAGATTTGCTGGGTATTTAAGAAGCAAAATGTACTGCAGAGAATGACACTGAAAAAGGAAATGCAACTGAACTACATTTGATTTAGAGCTATTATGAATAAAACCCTTGAATCATTAAGAAGCTCATTGCATGTGAAATTAATTTAAAAGTGTGAATTTAAAGGTGAATTTAAATCCACTGGCTGCACTAGGAGCCATGCACATTTGTAAAGTGAGTGCTGGACTAAAGGCATCAATTCTTTTGTATGTGACAGCAACAGTCATAAATGCATCTACTTTAGTGTAAGAAAGGAATGTACTTTATTACCTTGCCACCCTTTATAGCACCAAATAAGCAGGCACCTGTCATATATTTCCATTGAATAAATCAGTGACTTTTAAAGACCTGTCAGTGAACTGGTGTCAGACTGGCTAGAGAAGAATCACCCATGTTGCTTGTTACATACAAATCCACCTGAGCCTCCCCAATCTTCCTGAATTACAATCTTGGCGGTAGAAGTCCAAGAATCATTATTTTAAACAGCTATGGTGGTAATTCACGTGAGCAGTTTTCGGAACCACGGTCCTGATTTATACTTCATGTCAGTAGTTATACAATAAACTTTCCCCTCTTACTTACAAGAGGGTGTTTGTAAGTAACACTCTTTTCTAAAAAAAAAAAATAATAATAAAAACTGAAAAGTCTGATAATGGCATTTCTCTGAAGAAAGTAAGCCTTGATAGGCAACAAAGTGCAGTATCAGAATTTGGTCATTCCATGATTGTCTACACCCTGCAGATTGAGCCCACCAACACTTTAAAAGGTTATTTTTTATCTCTGGAATCTTAACTTCTCTCTTGGCTAGATTATGAAACTGCAATCTTCCTGAGGTAGAAGTGCATTAGTAGACTTTTACTCATTTTCTGGAATGAAACTGTGAAGTCTATATCTGTTCACATCAGAAAAAAATGTTCTCTTTAAGTCAATATGTCTTAACACTTTAAAATAGGACAAACTTTCCTACTGAACACCATAAAACATATTAAAGAAATTAAATGACTTATAGTAGCTTATATATTGTTAAGGGTTCAACCAACCACCCATGTTTTTAGTAATGAAGTGCAAATAAATTGCAGTGAATATTAAAAGTGTGAATTTAAAGATGAAGCTTTTACTCAATTTCTTAATCTCAAGGTGATGAGATTTGGAAAGGAGCTGCTACTCCAGAGTATTAATCTATATCAGGAAAACTCTGCTAAATATGAGGTTTTATGAATGTACATGAAAATGATTGAGAAAAACAAATTTTAGCAAGGATTATTTTTTCTTCATTTAATGAGAATGTGAGCTTTACCAGACAGATCATTCATTCATTTATCAACAAACTGAACAAATCTATACTGAGCATCTGCCAATCATTCTGATTTGCCAGGGCACACAAGGGTAGTTCACAATTGATTAATCTTTCCTTCCCATTAAGCAAGTATTTATAAATCTTGAATTTAACTAAAAGACTTATTCATTCATTCAAGTATTTTTCTTGATTACCTTGCATAGCCCTATGTTATGCTCTATGTAGGAATTTGAAAATTATGCACAGGGCTTCTCTGCTAATAGCTTATAATCATGATAATTTGTAAAATGGACTGTGTTTATCAAAGAGTAGATAATAGGTATTTTACTTTTAGCATACTCGCTTTCTTACAAAAAAATAAGACGAGAATAGTTGTGAAGGGAGCCAAAGAAATATAGGTAAAAATTCTTTCCCAATAAGTTCCTATGTGGTTTGACACAATGTGTTGTTTCCTTTAAGTCAGCAGAGGAGAGGTTTGAAAATGTAAGGTTCATTTGCCTATTAGATAAAATGCCATGGCCATTTGTTATGAACCCCCTTCTATGCCTTCATTATTCACTTTGCCATATTTACTTGCCAAAAATCCAAACCAGAAGAAATCCAACTATTTCCAGCTCCAAGCCTGAATAGCAAAGTGCATCTGAATGTAGATAGAGAAAAACCAACATATGTACTGATTATTTTCCCTTTAAATTTATCTGCATGCTTCCCAACAATCATACTATTTTCCCCCATGTCTCCTAATGTTTGAAAAGAGTATGAAGGATATCACACATTTTCCTCTTCCCTTAGGCTCCTAACACTTTCATTATTCCCTTTCAAGTCAAATGTTGGTGTTTATTTTTCTAGAAATTTGCTATTTCAATTAACTATTTCTGTTTAACAAAGATCCCAAAGCTTAATAACTTAAAACAAATGAACTACAAAAATATTTATTATTTCTTGGTGGGTCAGGCATTCAGGCTCAGTGAGGCATTTTTTTTTTCTGCACTGTGTATAGGGTCACTCAGCCAGGAGTAATGCTGAGCTAGAATCTCCAAGAGGACCTTTCATCCTTTATGGTTCTATATGTGGCCCCTATGCATCCAATGGTCTAGATTTATGAGCATGGCAGCTGGGCTTTAAGAATGAGGAAGCAAAAGTTGCCAATTCCTTAAGGCCTGGGGTTAGAAATCCCAAAATGTCACTACTGTATTCTACTGGTGAAAGCAACACACAAGGCCAAGATTCAAGAGAAGGAAATTGATTCAGCCTGGTGATATGAGAAACTGTATACGAATATAGGGATAAGAAGAACTATTGGTAAATGTAACTGAAAACAATCTACAATGGATAGTTAAATATTAGTACCATGCCTCTACTGCCACATCTATCATCTTATCTGTATCTGTGCCCATGTGTTCACCCTCCCTCATATGACTGCTGATGGATGACCCCACAGCTAAGAAAGTTCAACACCTTTTACTTTTATATTACAGCCCATTCAACTTTCACCTATTCAAAATCATTGGTTCATAATTTTTCTTCTTTCCCTTGCATTATGAAATTTCCTCTCCACTATGTAAACCCCATTTGGCAAATAGATTTTAATTTCTTTCCACTTAGAAAACAACCAAACAAAAATTTATCTCCTGAATCCATATCTCCCTCCAGACACTTTTCATTTGTTACCATTGATAGCAAAACTCAAAATTATATATGTATACTATCTTAAATTCCTTTAATCTGCCCTCTTTTGATCCCACTCTAATCAAGTTCTTGCTCAAATCCCTCCATTAAAACAGCCTTTCACTCTGTCATCATATCTTCCACTCCTCAATGCAAAATAGAGTTCTCTGTTCTCATCTTGCTCGATCTATCAGGAGCATTTGGCTCAACTGATCTCTCCTCCACCTTGAAACACGTTTCTACCCCTCTTGGTTTCCAGAGCAATGTACTCCTGGTTTCCCTCTTTTCACTTGCTGCTCCTTTTGAGTCTCCTTTGTTGATTGCTCCCCATTTCTTCAATCTTTACTCACATCTTACAACTTTAAATGCCATCTATATTCTGAAAAATTGAATACTTATGTTGTCAACCCAGACTTCTTTCCTAAACTCTAGACTAAATCAAATCCCACCCACTCCCCACAACTCCACCCAGCCTGAAATCTCTACTTAGATATCTAATCAGAATCTCAAGCAAACATGTCCAAAAACGAACTCCTAATCTTGCCCCTAAATGATCCTCCCACAGATTTCCCATCTCAGTAGATGAGCTCTTTCCAGTTGCTCTGGCCAAAAATTTGTAATAATGTTAGGCTCTCTTTTTCTCAAAATCCTCATTGAGTTTCTTCTCATACTTTTTGTTTTCAAATATACTTAATTATATATGCCCATTGAAATGTATTTTATATTATTATGAGATGTGAGATTTAAATATATTTTCTTATAAATTGCTAATTATTTCTCTCAACACCCTTGGGCGAAGCTAAATTGTGATGTTTCTTTTGTTCTGCCATACTACTACTTAGTATTAGATTCTGTCTTTCTCTCTTACTGTATTATGCTTTTAAAGTTATTTTTTAGAAGAAAATTATATTTATGTTTTAACAAAGGATATAGTAGTAGTCATCCCATTTTCTTTTCATTCACAACTTTGTCATTCTTCCCAATATATTTTTGTATGTGCATGCCAACTCACTCACATACTGCATCCTGGTCAGACCAATGACAAGAAGTCATGCCTCTTTTATACTTTTATGTCTAGACTCTTTTCTATGTACTATTTCTACTTAGATTTGCTACTAAGATTTTGGGATTTATGGCATGATGTTTGAGATGTGATATATAAAGGTGAAATATTCCTTTCTGAAATGCTTAGGACTGAAGTGTCATATTTTTTTATTTTCTCAGATTTTGGAATATCTGTATTAAGTTGAGCATCCCAAACCTAAAAATCCAGAATCCAAAATGCTCCAAAGAGTATTTATTTTGAGTACTATGTCGGTACTCAAAAAGTTTAGGATTTTGGAGCATTTCATGTTTTGTACATTCAATCTGTATCACCTTCCCTCTAATTGGCCACCAATCCTATCTGCTTTCCTTGTGTTGAACCTTGTTTTATCACACTTCCCAATTCTATTTGATTGTCTGCCTTTGGCGTCTGTCACTCTTGAGGTGAGGCTTCCCCCTATTTTTTTTTTTTCATTTTTCAATTTCGCTTTTTGTTTTCCTACAGGGGTTGAATTTTTTTTTTTTTTTAAATTTTATGTTAGGTTCTGGGGTCATGTGCAGGTCATGCAGGGTTGTTGCATAGGTACATACACAACCAGGTGGTTTGCTGCCTTTATTCCCCCTTTGACTATATCCAGCATTTCTCCCCATGTTATCCCTCCCCACCGCCCCCCCACTGTCCCTCCCCTAGCCTCACCAACAGACCCCAGTATGTGATGTTCCTCTCCCTGAGTCCATGTGTTCTCATTGTTCAACACCCACCTATGAGTGAGAATATGTGGTGTTTAGTTTTCTATTCTTGTGTCAGTTTCTGAGATGGTTTCCAGATTCGTCCAAGTCCCTACAAAGGACACAAACTCATCGTTTGTTATGGCTGCGCAGTATTCCATGGTGTATATGTGCCACATTTCTTTGTCCAGTCTATCACTGATGGACATTTGGGTTAGTTCCAGGTCTTTGCTATTATACACAGGGCTGCAATGAACATACATGTGTGTGCATGTGTCTTTATAGTAGAACAATTTATAGTTCTTTGGGTATATGCCCAGTAATGGGATTTCTATTTCTAGATCCTTGAGAAATAGCCACACTGTCTTCCACAATGGTTGAACTAATTTACACTCCCACCGTGTAAAAGTGTTCCTATTTCTCCACATCCTCTCCAGCATCTGTTGTCTCCAGATTTTTTAATGATCACCATTCTAACTGGTGTGAGATGGTATCTCAACATGATTTTGATTTGCATTTCTCTAATGACCAGTGATGATGAGCATTTTTTCATTTTTGTTGGCCTCAAATATGTCTTCTTTTGAAACATGTCTGTTCATATCCTTCACCCACTTTTGAATGGGTTTTTTTTCTTGTATATCTAATTCTTTGTAGATTCTGGATGTTAGCCTTGTTTGCCGGTTTGCTCTAACGATGGTTTCTTTTGCTGTAAGCTTCCTGTGTATCTTTTTTGTTTACACTGGAAGATTAGGCCTGCCTCTTTCTCTGACCTGGAGACACTGCTGGGTGGTCAAGAACACTGTCCAGTTGCTACATAGGCTTCCTGTGTTTTTTGTTAAAACATGAAGCATAGTCCCACCTCTTTTAATGGTGGGTTGTGTCTTTCCTCCACAGGGCTGGATCATTCAGGGTTCAGCTCAGACTGAAGCAGGGGCTGCCTAAACCGCTAGAGTTAATGCTTCAACCCTCTGGGGTTTGTGGGGGAGGGTAGGGACCCGCCCAGCTGCACAGTCTGTCTTCCCACTTTCACCTTCCACTCTCTCCGGGCAAGGGGAGAGGGCAATAGCTCTGTCCACAGCCTCTCCCAGCCAGCTTATGGGTTTATGCATTTGCTTAGATCTGTGCGCCAATCTGGGACACCACCCTGGATTATTATTCAACTCTGTGCTTGTAATTCCCAGTGTTTGACTGGCAAAAATTCCCCCTTTCTCTGTTCTCTATTTTGCTGAGGCTTTGGGGGAAGTGCTGTATCTGGACGAGAATGCCAAATGGGGAGCCTCTGACTCACCAGTCAGATGCACTTTCTAGGTGAAGCAGCACCCCTCCCCACCTCAGTCTGCCCTGCCTGGGCTTTGCTCACCAACTGACCAGACCCATTGAAATGCACCTGGTACCTCGGTTGGAGCTAGGAGCTCTCTCGATTTCTGCATCTCTCTCATTAGGTGTTGTGCTCCAGAGTTGTGTCTATTCGGCCATCTTGACTCCCTCCGGCTTCCCCTTATTTTAACAATATCTGTACTCTTCCTACTCCATACTTAACAACTGAACAATGATGTCAGCCTCTGAACATTTTTTTAATAAGAGTACATTTAGGGTTTTCAAATTAACTTTATAGTTTTTTCTTTATTTTTTACTTAAAATGTTTCATTGGGAGTTTGTCAGTGTTCTCTTATAATTTGGGGAAAATTACTGACATCTTTTAAAATAACATTTTATTTCTTGACATTCAAATTTTCTTACACCATTAAATTGTTATTTCCTTTAAGTTGGTAACCATGTTTCTTATTAAAGGCAAACATGGGTATTTATAAATTAATTGCTATTGTGAATTAGAGCTCATTTTCATTGCATTTATAGGTGATATTTGGGATATGCTTTGTGCCTTGGAAATTTTCTGGGAAAATTTATTTGGTATTTTGACATCTTTTATAATTCTTCATTATGAAATAATTTTTAAACTAGTTTTCATAATGTAATATATATATAATTTTGTATTTTGCTGTATTTATATACTTTATGTTGGCTATTTAAGAACTTTTATATAACAAAGACTTGTAGAACAAAGAGTTTTATAAACAATAGTGATACAGATGCTTATTAAGATTTAAATTTATTTTTAATACCATGTTCTAAAATTGTATATGTTGCGTGTATGTTTATGATATGGTTTGGTTGTGTCCCTACCCAAATCTCATCTTGGATTGTAGTTCCCATAATCCCCACATATTGTGGGAGGGACCTAATAGGAGGTAATTGAGCCATGGAAGTTATTACCTTCATGCTGTTTCTATGATAGTGAGTGAGTTCTCACAAGATCTGATGGTGTTCTAAGGGGCTTTTTCCCCTTTTGCTCTGCACTTCTCCTTCCTACCATGATGTGAAGAAGGACATGTTTACTTCCCCTTCTGTCAGACTGTAAGATTCCCGTGGCTTCCCCAGCCCTGCAGAACTGTGAATCAATTAAACCTCTTTATTAATAAATTACCCAGTCTTGGCTTATTTTTCATAGCAGTATGAGAATAGACTAACACAATTTTTCAGACTGTCTAAAGCATAGGACATACACACACTAACCATGTTATTTCATCGCTTTCCCTAAACGTCACAATGCATTCCTGGAAACAGAAATTAATGCATTCCTTGAATTAGAAAATGTAAAAAGTAATTAATGGGAACAAGACTTGGTATAATGACTATTTTTCTCCATTAGTGTTGTATTTTCTTCTATCACTGTGTCAAGACATACACTTGGAAATTGGCCAATGAATACCTTTAACATGTAGCACTTGGCTCCATCCTTAGAATGAGAGAAGCTTCAAGAAAAAGGTTGGTTTGAGAAAGCCTGAAAGAGGTGGAAGTAGCATGAATGTGTTCCTCTGAAACTGAGAAATGGATAACCTTATTACACTCAAAATAAAAGCAATAAAGGTCAGTGGCAAAAATAATAGCCAGACTCACAGTTTTAGACTTTATCTTTTAACCCAAGACTATTGGAGAAACATTAGTGCTAATGAAGATAATCTTATAAGCTGAACACTTAGAATAGAAATGCGAAGAATTAGAGAGCAAGCCCACCAGGAAAACACTGGTTTTCCTCATTAAACTCTTAATATAATTCTATGAACATGGTATGCTAAGTATGTGAATGGTTTGAAATAAGAATCAGTAAAGATGCTTGCATAGGAAATATCCCTGGCTGGGGCACACACACATACATGCATACAAATGCATCTTGGTGATTCTGCTAGAAAAGCATTCCTTTAACACGCAACATGTGCTGATGGAGCCAGATACCAAAATACTTACAGAGTGGGAGGTTATAGCCCTGAGATGTAAGATTTGCCAAGGAAAATCCAAATACGGATCAAATATTTTTTTCTTAAGTAACACTTTTAATAGTCTATTTCTTATAAGAATTTTTGTATATGTTTATATTACTTTTGTATTATAAGATTTTAAGATGTTAAAAAACAGCTATTAACCTGAAAGTAAGGTAGATTATAAAACACATTGCTTCCTCATCACCACCTGTATTAAAATCATCAATTGACAGCACTGGCATTCATAGTCAAGTTAAACCTATGCACAATCTACCCTCTTTCCTCAATTCTGCCAATGTCATTAAGTTGACTTTCTTTCTCCAAAGCCTACATCATGCCACAAACTGAGGATGAGACATTGGTCAGCCTTCCTCCAAGTACTCAACGCAAAAATGTTTATTTTACATCTTTAAGTACAACTTTGATTTTGGGAAGACAAATGGAGAATTTGGGGGAGGGTTCTGTGTAAAGAAAAATATATTTAAAACATGCTTCATTTTAAGATTTTTAAGGAAAGCTATCCAAAAATTATAGCACAATGATAAGCTGACACATTTTTTGTCTAAATAAATCCATGTGCTGAAGCACAGATTCTAGGATATCTTCCAAGGCTCCAGATTTTGGTGCTGCTCTTGTTGCATGCATGTGCATCTGCTGAGCCAGCATGCCGTACTGCTTTGACTCAAATGTCCTCCATATCCAGGCATTAAGTCACTATACTGGACATGCACCACTGGAATGCTGTGACCCACATACCGTGTATGTGGTTGACATTTTCAGTAACTGGGAGGCAATTTAATTGTCTGACTCAATTACAGTAAGTGAGAACCAGACTGCCAACTCTTCATTCACCTCATTGAAAATGAACCCCTCAAAGTCAAGCCAAATTCTCGAAGGAGAAGCTGGGTCAGCAAAGCTGTTGCTGAGGCACGTGTGTTCCAGTCTGTGTTTTGACAAAGTTGTTGGTTTTCCTTGATCCTTTATTTCCAGCTCTGGCTGTGTGAAGCTGGTCAGACTCTAGGATCAACAATGCAATTGAGTTTGACTCATAGCAGAATGGGGATTCTATTTTGGGCAACTGCTACTTAGATTAAAGCCGAAAGAAATATTACCCAGTAGGAGGAACCATAATGAAACTGGGTTTTGATTAAGATGGAATGTGTACATTTTCCAAGCAGCCCTGATATGCTGGAATTCCATTGTGGTCTTAATCTCTGGTACAGAAGAGGAGCTTGGACTCTTGGGATTGAACTCTGGGGACTACCTCATGCTTTTAACAGTTAACTGCCTGAAGATTAGTTTACCAAGCTACTCCATCTTTGACATGCCAAAAATGGCTTCTGACAAGAAGGTGGGGTTATGCCTCATCACAGAGTTACCATATATAAAGATACAGCCCAAGTGTCCATGAGAAACAACCCGTCGAACTCTGTTTCTAATGAGCTAAGGGAATCTATTCACATCTCTTTGGGACTGCCAAGCAGTAAGCGTTAGATTTCGTCATACACTTTTGGAACCTATGTAAAAGGTAATTAGCAGGGGTGGTGATCAAGGCTTCCATTCACTGTGATAATTCCTAGAGAAATGCAGAAAAATTTCTAGTAAGAAAGCGAAAGCCATAGTGAGAGATCTTTTTTAACTATCAACTCTGAAAGCAAATAATTCTTCAGCATTTATAGTAACTATGAGGAAGTATAAAAACTGAAAGTCAGGTAAACCACTGACAGATCTTAAAAGTTGTGATGATTATAACAGAAAATTGTTCTTTTTTTCACCTACAAACTGAATGTATTCAGTTAAAGGAAGACTCAGAGTGGGACAGAAGAGAAGGCCAGGAGAGAAAACTCTGACCTAAGACCAGTGCTATTTTGTTTTCATTTTTACATGTATTTTGTTTGGTAAAATACAAATACCATAAAATTTACCATCTTAACCTTTTTTAAAGTGTACAGTTGAGTAGTGTTAAGTACATTCACATTGTTATGTAACCACTCTCCAGAACTCTTTATTTTGGAAAACTAAACTTTTTGTCCATTAAACAACAACTCCCTGCTGTTTTGTTTTCAAATATTTTTAGATATTATCACACTTATGAGTACAGAACAGGTAATTCCTATTTTTTAACCCACTAAGATACCAACAGGTACTTTGGAAGGCTTTTTCTTACTACTTGCTCTATTTATTTGAGGGAATTAAAACACTTCCAAAATGTAAGTCCAACTAGTTCATTTCTTGTTTCTATTTTATCAGTGTCTTTAGGATCATATGGCTATGTTTGGAAGATCGATGGATCAGGAATTATTTTTTCTGTCTCATGACAGTATGCCTTTTTAAAATACAATATAAAGATGATGTAATGACATGAGACAAACTCTTTAACTGGATACGACATTATACATCACCATTAAGTGATTAAAAGAAATTGATTTTATGAGGACAATGTTAATCAGTAGGGGCTGGCTCTTTCAAAGTCTTCACTTGCTTCCCACAAGTACATTTTAAAAATAATCTCTCATAATTTTTAATAATTAAATAGTGTCAAAATTTTTTTTTCAAATCTTATACCTTGAAAGATATTCCTTTAAAAAATGGTCCACACAATTGTTGGGGGTGGCAAGTATTAGGGAAGTGTGGTGGAGGATAGTGGCCGTGGCATCAGATCTAACTGGTTTCGTGCCCATGCTCTGCCACTTTTTAACTTTTGGTTATACCTTTCCTTTCCTACTCAGTTTCTTTATCAATAAAACAACAAACATAATTAATGAAATAATGCATGTAAAGTCCAGCATAGTGCATGACATATAGGAAACAGTTAATATAAGTAACAATTATTATTATTACTTTCCTGAAAATAAGCAAAATAGGTACATACATGCACACAATGTCCTTTATTCCATTTACCAATGTCTGTGATTGAAGTATTTCTTAAAAATATGATGCAAAGGCCTGCACTATGTTTGTTCTTAGATACAGTAGAAAATACTTGGCAGGTAAAATAAGGAACCATCTATAGGATGTAATTTCCTAGTTCCCAGAAGACTCCATTCTCCTCACTGCTGAGGGTTAATCTTATAAATACAAATACTATCATCTTCATCTTATTCTATTTTATTAATTATTTCCCTTCTATTTCCTTCCTTTCCATCCTCTTCTCCAGAAAGAAGACTGACTGAGATGCATTGGTGGGCTTCTCAAGATCCCTACTGATGGCAGGAGGCTGACATGAGTTGCCCATATTCCAGGTACACTGAGTAGAACTGCAAAATCAGCACTAACACCTGCCAGTCATTCTTCATCTTAATGTTAAGATGAAAATGTTTTTGGAGGAATATACTTTAAATTCTGGGTGGTAACAATATCTTTTTAAATGACTATTTGCATATTTTTAATATTTTGGCAACAAATATGCATTTTTACAACCAGAAATAATAAACATTTAAAGAAAAGAAAGAAAGAAATTGACAGCATAATTAAGAGAGTGCTAATCCAGGGCAGGAATTATTTGTTCCCTTTCTGCTGTTTCTGTTCTTCCCTTTCCACAATGTTTAAGAATCTTGACTATATGTGGAAGTGATGATTTGGACACCTGGGTTAAGCATTCTATTGTTCTTGTCATTCCTCATGACATTTCTGACAACTCTCCTTGGGCATAAAAAAGTCAATGAAGTACATCGGCATATGACATATATGATTGTTCAAATACATATACATATTTCCTTCCTGGAATTGTACAACTTGTAAATTAAATTGAAAATGTGCAAAGTATTGTTTTATTTTTGTCTGCCTTTTGGCCTCAGAGGTTTTCTCACACATATACTTTTTCCTTCTATTAGTATGATATTTGAGGATGTTGCATGCTTAGGCTTGTATCTTATCTTCTACAGAAGCCTTTGGTATGTCAGATAAATTTCTCTCGTTCATACGGAGTATATTTCAGCGGAATGACACATTGATTTACATAGTTAAAAAGAGTAAACATAGTGGCACTAAAGGTATTTTCTGAAAATAACATGTTGAAAATGAAATTGATAAATATATGTTAAAATTTACTTAGAAGCGTAATTTCTAAGGTACATGGAAAAATTTTTCTTGCTTGGAATTTTTCTAAATTTCTGTATATCTATTTTAAGAAATTATGACAGAACATTTACAACTTCCTTAGTGAGAAAAAAAAGGTAATTTCATATACCAGTTGTTCCATATGCCTCTGTTATGTCAAAATCTCTTAACATTTTATTTTTTTGGTCCAGTCAGATATGTCAGAAAACACATCAGTTCATGACACAGGAACAATCCTTGAGTCTATTTTCTTGTACTTCTTTGAATTGTTTTTTCCTTTGTGAGTCAAGCACATCAGTTTCAATAAACCTAGTGTATCAGGAAACCTGGACCACCTCATCACACAGACTTATAGAAAGCAGCATAATTTTCAGATTTGGAAAAACGCTTTTGAAGTTAGCACTTTCCTGACTTGTGGCAGAGCCACTATAAGATTTCTGGGTAAAGAATTTTTTGTCATCCCGTCTCTGGAGATACTGGAATCAAAGAGCATCTCCTGGGGTTCTTGGCCAGTTCCTACAGAGCTTCAGCTTCCTGGGCCACTTCTTCACCAGAAATTCCTTACATGAAACCTGCTCTGCCTGACCAGGGCAAAGTTATTACCACAAAACTTCATCAAGTCCCTCTTCTCATGTGCCAAATTTATCTCAAAATCATTTTTTAGAAAAAAAATGAACAAATAGGCTTACTCTTAAATATAAATAGCAACTTTCATACTCAATTTCTAAAAATTTGGAAAAGAAATTAAACAGAATGGAGGAGATTTGCAATAGGAAAACTTTGGTGAGTAGCTCTTGAAGTAAGTAGGAAAGAGCCTGCTCTCTTTACAGAGACTTTCCAAGTTCACACATATTGAATATATTATGGGCCATTTTCTCCTCCTTTAACATATAAGATGATACTTTTTCTCTTTGATTCTCTGAATTTTTAATATACTGATTGTTCATACTTTGGCTGCACTTGTGGATAAAAAATAAGCCTCGTCATGATGATTTTTCAGAGAAGGTCTCTTTAATCTTACCTGTATGTGGCATGCGTCATTGTATTGATCATCTCTGATGTGAATAGACAGTACACCACATACTTTCAAAATCTATTTGAAGAATTTCCAGAAAGTGAGCAATGAGTTCTTACAAAAATGCAAAATTAATTAAAATAATGACATTTGTTGGGTATTTAGACTTTCATATATATGTATGTTACAGTATTTAGCATGTTAAAATGTTGTGATGATTTTATTGTATTTTATTAATTTATACAGTATAGCAATACATATTCTCTCTTCTATGCTAGTTTTTTGATGATTTTATACCATGTTAGATTATAAGACTTCTTGACATGAACTGAGATTATCTATAATGCAATGACTAGGTTTTATTCTTCCTTGGCTTTGGAGTGCTTTGAATGATTGTTGACACATAGTAGATAGCCAGTGTGTACTAGTTCAGTGAGTGAAAAACAGCTAGATGGTTAAATAGACAGTGGGCAGTCATAAGCATATATTCAATACTATAATATTGTCTATAAAACAAAAGTAAGAGGATTTACTAAATTTTTCCTAGAGAGCTCATTAGAATTAAGCACGATGAAGTAATACTACAAAACAGGGTTTCTCCTCAGTGGCAATGTGGACAATTTAAGTGGGATAATTCTTCATTGTGTGTGCGATCCCATGAATTATAGGATATATAGCAGCATCTCTGGCCACTATCTGGTAGGTACCAACGGCAATCCTACTCACTCCAGCTCCGACAACCAGAAATGTTTCCAGACATTGCCAACTACCTGTGAGGCGGGGAAGGACAAAATCCCCTTCAATGAAGAACCTCTGTATATAGTATCTGATTTCAGGATAGTATTACACATTTGTATTACATTTTTCCTTTTCCGAAATGTAAGTACATAATTGGGCAGGGAAATAAAGGGAATAGTAATGACATTTTTCCTATCCAGATTGGGCAAAATAGAAAGCAATCTTTGTCTTCCAGAAAAACTATTTCGAGAAATGTTATTTATTCTTGTAAGCTGCATATTTTCAGGCTGTAAAGTAAAAACAAATCTCTGAATGCCAAAATCCTAGTGCTTAAAATACATGGGCTCTCCATGTGGTTTCCTCCCACAACGTATAAATTCCCACCTCTGTTGGAAGAAACCTACACTGCCTTCTTATTTTATATTTGGCTTCTATTTTAGAACTGATCTGGCAATTTTTCTAATTAAATATACCCATCATACAAATTCTGCAGGATTTGTCTCTATTTTGTTTCCTTCTTCAGATTGTACAAAATCTGAGTCCTAAATTCCTTAGTTTATACATAAAATTTAATTAAATTGAGTAATCATTTTACTGACATGTTTCTAAAATACCTGCATTAAAAAAAATTTCTTCACTGAAGAGTCAGATAAGGTAAATTCTATGTGATAAACAAAGAATATGGAAATGGAAGCATAGAGAATTAAGAAACTGTGAGCATATTACTGGCAGAACTAGAAGTAAATCTGATGTCTTGAGTCCCAATGCCAAACTCTAAACTTGAATTCCACATGTGTAAGAATGGCCTTGGGAGCTTGTTAAAAGTGCATATTTTATGCAGCATATGCAGATCTTCTGCTTCTGTTGGGATCTGTCCAAGAATTTCCTTTCTTTACTTGATTGATTGATTGATTGATTGATGGATGGATGGATTTTATCTTGGGTGCCCAAGGTTGAGATCATTATACGTGTCTGGTCATGGTCCACCTTTTGCAGGACTGTTCTGATTATTTTGTTTTTCTCTTTCTTGCCAATTTCCACTCTTCCCTCCCTTCCCCTACCATGCACATCCACCTTAATATGTTTAATGCATATCCTTAGATATCTGTGCATCTCTGTAAAATCTATAGGTTGTTTTGACTGTACCTGTGTTTTTAACTTTCAAAAATGGTATTTGAAAATGCCACAGATCTCTTTATGACTTTAATTTTTTTATCAGCACTACATTATTAATATTTATTCACATTGTTATGTACATCCAGTTTTTGGAAGGTATAGTTTTTACATAGTATACACTCAACACATTGCCTTGCTCATTTCCTTGAAATGGACACCTGAATTATTTCCATGTCCCAGTTGCCATACTGAAAGTAATGTTGAACACTATCAAATTCCTTGATTGGCTTGTGAGAAAGTTTCTCTTCTGAAGACTTGTTTCCCGGGGTCATAATATTTAACAAAATTTTACTCATTACATTCAGAATATGGGCAGAAAGGATATATTCATATACACTACTACAATGATACATTTCAGCTATCATCCCCAACCCTACACATTCTCACCAGTATTTGGCGCTATCTTACCTCAATCTTTGTCAACACCGCTAGTATTAAGTGTATCTTTTGCCAATATTTTTAGTATAAACTGTATTCTGTGATAATTCTAATACTGAACATCTGTCCATATTTTTCTTGGATATTTGTATTCTCTATTCTGGTGACTGTCTATTGTTTTCTCAGTTTTATGTTGTTTTGTTTATTTATTTTCATGTTTATTTCTGGTATCTTGTAAATCAAATACTCTGTCAGTTTTAGATATTGTGAATGATTTCTGACAGATTGTCAGCAGGCTATTAATATTTTTGTGAAAAAAATATTCAATTTTAAGAATATTGGCTGAGCACGGTGGCTCATGCCTGTAATCCCAGCACTTTGGTAAGCTGAGACAGGCAGATCACCTGAGGTTAGGAGTTTGACACCAGCCTGGCCAACATGGTGAAATCCTGTCTCTACTAAAAATGCAAAAATTAGCCAGGCATGGTGGCAGGTGCCTGTAATCCCAGCTCCTCAGGAGGCTGAGGCAGGAGAATCACTTGAACCCCAGAGATGGAGGTTGCAGTAAGGTGATATCATGCCATTGCACTCCAGTCTGAGGGACAAGAGGGAGACTTCATCTCAAAAAAACAAAGGCAGTAATCATACCTGTTATGTTAGGTTGTTATGAGGATTGGAGATAAGATATATAAAGCACCTAGTACAATGTTTGCCATCTAATAACACACATTGAAAACTGTTAAACATGAAATACAGAATTTATGGAAAGGAAACTCAATGTCAAGCCAATAAAGAGAAACACATGGAGTGCAACAATTGAAGAGAATAAGCTGCAGCCCACTTTGCAAACAAACCATTTTTGGGGAAAAAAAAGAATATTACATCTATTGATTTATTTATGCTTCTAATCTATCTGGTATTTAGCTTCGTGTATAGTGTAATGTAAAGATTCAACTATATTTTTTCTCTTTAAGGTTTGCTGATTTGTGGTGCCCTCTGTTTGATAAAGTTCATATATATCCACAAATCTATTTCTGAGTTATAGTCTGTTCCATTGATCTATTGATATAATCCTCTGCCATTACCACAATGACTTATTTTCTTGCCCTTTTTTTCCTCTTCTTTCTGTTTTCCTTTCTCCCTTTCTTTTCTTTTCTATTCCACTTTTTCTTCCTTCCTTTTAAAATTTTCATCACTGTACTTTTTTAAAATTCAATCACTATAGTTTTGTAGCATATCTATTGTAACAGTGCTTGTCAGTCAGTATTCTCTAGAGAAACAGAACCAGCAAGATAGGCAGATAGACAGATAGATAGATAGATCTTAGAGAGAAAAAAATCAGAGAGATTTATTTTAACCATTTTCCCACCATTTAAAATAACAAAATGCAGCTTGCTGCCAGCACTTATTCTACATAAACACACTTTTTGAGGATGAAGCAAATCTGACTGATTTTCAATGTAAAAATAAAATATAAAAACTGCTTTTGGGGTTTTCTAAACAGTGCCAATATCAGAATCATCTATTTCAGAAACATCAGTTTCATCAAATGAACCCTCAGTTAACAACTGTTCGAGAATGATGTTAACATGATGTGTAGGAATTCTACATGTTCTAGGATTTGACATTTTCAGAGGTCGAGAATTACTGTATTTCGTAAATGGAAATACCACTAATAAAAAGAGAATGCTACAAATAGAATGATGTCTTTTGTTTCCAAAGCTGATATACTAGAGCGATGCAAAAATAATAAAAGCAAGATATTTCATGGCAAAGTTATCTCAGGGTAAACACTGCAGCAACAAGCACTGAGCTCTCAGGGCGAACGGGCAACGGATTGAGGAATTGCCTCGTGTGAGTGTGAAGAATGAAAACTATGAAATCAATAGGACAGGCCAGAAGACTAGAAACTCACGCAAGATTTCTATGTTACAGTCTTGAAGTGGAATTCTCTATTCTTTGGAAAACCTTATTGTTTGCTCTTAAAGCCTTCAAGTTACTAAGTGAGACCCACCTATATTATCAAGGGTAATCTCATTTACTTCAAGTCAACCAATGGCAGCTATTAATTATATCTACAAGATACCCTCAAAGCAATATATACACTAGTGTCTTATCAAACAACTAGGCATCATAGCCTAGCCAAGTTAGTACATAGAATTAACCATCACAGTGTTGGAAAAACTGTATGCAGAAGAATTAAACTGGACTCTTACATTTCACCACATAGAAAAATTAACTCAAAATATTTAAAGACTTAAACATAAGACCTCAAACTATAAAAATTCTAGAAGAAACCCTAAGAAATACTCTTCTAGTCACTGGCCTTGGCAAATAATTTATGATGAGGATTCTAAAAGCAAATGCAACAAAATTATAAATAGACAAATGGAACTTAAACTAAAGAGCTTCTGCACATCAAAATATCAACAGAGTAAACCACCAACCTACAGAATGGGAGAAAATGCTTGCAAACTATGCATCTGACAAAGCATTCATATTTAGATTCTATAAAGATTCTAATATTTAGAGGCTATAAAGAATTCAAACAAATCAACAAGAAAAATAATAACCTCATCAAAAAGTGGGCAAAAGACAGACATTTCTCAAAAGAAGATATACAAATAACCAATAAACATTTGGAAAAAAAAAAGTTCAACATTACTAATCATCAGAGAGATGCAAATAAATAAGATGCAAAACAATGAAATACTATCTCACATTAGTCAGAATGGCTATTATTAAAAAGTCAAAAAAAAAAAAAAAAACAGATGCTGGTGAGGCTGTGGTGAAAAGGGGAAACACTTATACACTGTTGGTGGGAATAAAAATTAGTTCAGCCCCTGTGGAAAGCAGTTAGGAGATTTCTCAAAGAACTAAAAATAGAACTACCTTTTGACCCAGCAATCCCATTATTGAGAATATACTCAAAGGAACATAAATTGTCCTACCAAAAAGACACATGCAGCACTATTCACAATAGAAACAACATGGAATCCCAAGCGCTTGTCAACGGTGGATTGGATAAAGAAAATGAAGTATATTCCCATGGAATACTCCACAGCCATAGAAAAGAACAGAATCATGTTCTTTGCTGTAACATAGATGTAGCTGGAGCCAGTTATACTTAACAAATTAATGAAGAAACAGAAAACCAACTGTTGCGTGTTCTCACTTATAAGTGTAAACTAAATCTTGTGTTCACGTAGACATAAAAATGAGAAAAATAAGGGGGAATTCCATAAGGGGGAAGGGAAGGAAGAGGAAATAGACTGAAAAATTTCCTGTTGGATGCTGTTTACTTTCTAGGTTATAGGATCAATAGAAGTCCAAATTCAACATCACACAATATAGCTTTGTAACAAATCTGTACACGTACATTTTGAATGTAAAACATGGATGGAAATTTTAAAAACAAAAAATAAAAACCATGATCTAACTTTAAAAAATTGGCCATCATTATCGTGGGCATTTACCTACATTTGCACCCTTTTTTTTTTTCCTCAAATTATTTAAGCTTTTGGATTTGAAGAAATTCCTTAAAAAAATTATGCTGAAATAAGAAGTAGAACTGCAATGATTCACTAGTTAAATTGACAAGAATTAACATCTTGATATTAAGTCACCCAACCATAATCATGTTTTCTCCAGTTATTCAGACTTTTTCTTATTATTCTTTGAAATAATTTTTTTAAAATAACTTTAAAGCGTCCTCTAGTTAGTTGTTTTACAATAATATTTTTAAAAATATATTAAAATCTTAATAGAGAAATCTTCAGATACTTTCTGTATTACTCCTGCTAAGTACAGCTGAAAACTATGCACATTATATATAAAACAAACATGAGAAGACTCTGAAAGGTAGAAAGAAGATAGGCTAGGAACCTCAGAACCTGAGGGAACTCACAGCAATGAGTTACTTGGATTGCCTTTCTAGCCCATATATCCTGAACTGAAAGAGAAACCAACAACTGTGAAACACCAACAGGCACAAACAAAAATGAAGCACAAAGAAAAGCCTCTTCTCCCTAGCTCAAGAATCAGAAGACAGGAAGCCCATAAAGAAAGAAAACTTTTAGCTGATAACCTCTTTATTTCAGCTAAACAGTAAAGAAAATAATATGTGGTACCTCCACCATCAGCCAGCACAAGGCAGGTGGGGAGCCTAGATTTCTATCCATGCCAGGTGCCCCAACTTCCCACCTGGGGTAGTGTCAGAAGGTTGAGTAAGGAGTCTAGGAGGTCACCATTCCCTTCCCTCCACTGCAACAGTAACGTCAGTGGAGACCTGCGGAGAATCAGGATTTTACCACCTCCCAGAGGTAATCAGTCCACCTCTCCCAAAGAATCACTGGAGGCCATATGGGAAAAAGTAATGCGGCACCCCCGCCCTTCCCAGGCAGGTAGGCATCCGTAGTGACCTAGTGGGAAGTTAAAACTCCCATCCCTGTTAAACAGTAATGAAAAGCCTGTCCCCTCCCATGGTGCCAAATGAAAATGAGTAAAGAGCTTAAACTTCCACCCTCTTCTGGTAGTAAAAACTCAGTGCCCTCTTCCACAGAGTACATGGTTCCAGAGGAGGTCAGACATATTTAAATAAGACTTGAAGTCTCATAACATAAAACCCAAAACGCTCAAATTCAAATATTACTTGTCATGCTTACAATCTGATTGAGAAAAGGTAATTTCAACTTGAAAGAGGAAAGGCAACCATACAATTGAATATTATTCAGCCTTAAAAAGAAGAAAATTCTGCAATATGTGAGAACATGGGTTTACCTTGAAGTCATTAAGTTATGTGAAATAAATCAGATACAAAAGAACAAAACTCCTACATGATTCAACTTATTTAAAGTACCTAAAATAGGCAAATACTTAGAATTAAATAATGGACTGGTGATTTCCAGAGTCTAGCAGAAAGGGAGAAGTGGTGAGCTACTAATCAATGGGCACAAAATTTCAGTTTAAAAAGATGAGTACATTCTAGTAATCTGCTGTACGACCTTGTGCCTGTAGTTAACAGCACTCTATTGCACGTTTTAAAATTTGTTAAGAGGATGCATATCATGTTAAGTGTTCTTACCACAATTAAAAAAAAAATAAAGACAATCAGCCTGTAAACCTAGCATTGTGGAAAGCTGAGGCAGGAGGATTGCTTGAGCCTAGGAGTTTGAGGACACAGTGAGCCATGATCATGCCACTATACTACATCTTTGGTAACAGAGTGAGACTTTGTCTCAAAAAATAAAAAAAGACAATCAATAAATACAAATGCCAAGGTGAAACAGTTGTTAAATTATCTGACAAAAATATTAAAATAGCCATGACAAAAATGCTTCAATGAGAAATTATGAACATGTTTGACACAAATGCAAAAAAAAAAATTGGCAAAGAAAAGAAGACATAAAGAATAACCAGGAAGTTGGGAACCTTGCACAGGTCTACTGCTAACTGGGACTTATTCCTGGCCCCCCAATGACTGTTGCAGAGGGGATAAATTGAACACAAGGAACAACCCACTCTCGCCATGGGCCTCTGGAATCCCAGCAGGTGGAGACCTCTCTACCACCACAAACACCTGAGTTTTCAGGGAAAGCTGCTTAAGAAATGGTAGAGGCAGAACTCAAGCCAATTCTCCAGCCAGGGAGGATCCCAGAGCATTTGGTGTGGGAGCATCTGTAGTGGTATATGGCCAGGGACACCCATCACCCTGGGCTTAACTTGCTCTCATAGAAGACTTTAGCCATAAGAGAGCTGTCAGACCAGAACTCTGCAAGGTGGCCTTGCCCATGAGATCAAGCCAGTCCAACCTGGGCACACCTTAGTCTGCTGGCCTCTCCTAGGGTTGTTTCAGAAGGCTGAGTAAGGAGTCTAGATTTTCATCCTTACCCAGCTTAGACACATCTGCTTGCAGTGTAGCCCCAGATACTTCCTGGGGTCCTGCATCATAGCTCCTGTTTTGGCAAACCACACCTGATAATCTCGCAGTAGTCAGAATGGCTATTACTAGTAAGTCAAAAATAACAGATATTGGTGAGGTTGCAGAGAAAAGGGAACATTTATACACTGTTGATGGGAGTGTAAATTAATTCAATCATTGTGGAAAGCACTGTGGCGATTCCTCAAAAAGCTAAAAACAAAACTACCATTCATCCCAGCAATCCCATTACTGAGTATAGACCCAAAGAATATAAATTTTTGTAGCTTAAAGACACATGCACATGTATGTTCATTGCAGCACTGTTCACAATAGCAAAGACATGGAATCACTGTAAATGCCCGTCAGTGGTAGACAGGATACAGAAAATGTGGCAAATATATACCACAGAATACTATGCAGCCATAAAAAGAACAATATTCTATTCTTCGCAGGAACATGGATTCTATTCTTTGCAGAAACTAAAAGCCTTTATTCCTAACAAACTAATGCAGGAACAAAAAACTAAATTATTTCATTTTCTTATAAGTGGGATCTGAATT
Source organism: Cacajao melanocephalus (assembly GCA_963573385.1). Classification (NCBI taxonomy): domain Eukaryota; kingdom Metazoa; phylum Chordata; class Mammalia; order Primates; family Pitheciidae; genus Cacajao; species Cacajao melanocephalus. The sequence continues at coordinate 54,557 of CAUYLG010009991.1, forward strand.
ATGAGAATACATGGACACAAAGAGGGGAGCAATAGACACTGGGACCTACCAGAGTGTTGAAGATAAGAGAAGGGAGAGGAGCAGAAAAAATAACTACTGAGTTCCAGGTTTAGTGCCTTGGTGACAATCTGTATATCAAACTCCAGTGATATGAGTTTACCATAATATGATAAACCTGCACATGTACCCCTGAACCTAAAGTTAAAGTTTTTAGAAAATAATAACTAAATAGAAATCTTAGAAATAAAAAATATAATAACCAAAATAAAATTTTATTAGATGAATCTAACTGCACAAAGGTGGAGACAGAGGAAAGGATTGGTGAACCTAAAGATAATATAATAGAAATTATTCAATCTAAACAACAGAAGAAAGTGGACTGTTAAAAAAAATAAACAAAGCCTTAGGGAACTGTAAGGCTGTAACAATAGCTCTAAATTCATATTAACAGAAATCTAGAGGAAAAGGACAGAGAGTAGCTGAAATAGTATTTTTAAAATTAATGGTTAAAATGGTGGAGTAGATGTAAATCTACCTAATTCGAGAAACTGAGTAAATACCAAACAGGATACACTGAAGAAATCCATGCCAAAATACAACATAGTGAAATTTCTAAAAATGAAAAACAAATATAAACCTTGAAAGCAGTAGGAAAAAAAAATCTTACCTATGGAGGAGAAACAATTTGAATGACAGAAGATTTCTCATCAAAAATAATAGGAAGCTGGATCCGAGATGGCCGATTAGGAACAGCTCAGGATTGCAGCTCCCAGTGAAAGCGCAGAGGGTGAGTGGATGCCGCATTTCCAGACGGATTTTTATTGCCCACAGACTAGGGGATTCCCAGGCGGAGGAGCCCTACAGGTCGCCAGCG
>CAUYLG010009993.1:0-43814 GCA_963573385.1 Cacajao melanocephalus
AAGTCCTGGGAAGGGAGTGATGCAAGCTGGCTACAGGCCTCTTAGCTGTGAACTGGTGGGCAGGGTGGGGGTGCAGGCCCTTCCTGTCATTGTTTGGGGCAGGAAGTGCCCCTCCAGAGGTGGCCACCTGGAGTTAGCAGGGAGTTTCATTTCCCTGATGATTAATGATGTTGAGCATCTTTTCATATGCTTATCTTTTCATTCATAAATCTTTAAAGAAGAATATCCAAGTGTTTTGCCCATTTTTGTATTTGGTTGTTTGTTTTCTTACTGTTGAATTTTGGGAGTACTTTATATATTCTGCATACAAGTGCTTTGTCAGATAAATACTTTTCAACTATTTTCTCCCAGTATGTAGCTTGTCTTTTCTCTTGTGTTTCTTTGATGAAGTTCGATTTATCAACTTTTTCTTTTATTAATCAGGTATTTGGGATTAAATGCAATGACTCTCTGCTTCACTCAAAGTCACAAAAACTTTCTCCTGTGGTTTCTGCTAAAAGTTTTGTAATTTTATATGTACATTAATCCTACAATCCATTTGAGGTTAATTTTTATATACAGTTTGAGGCATAGGTTCTTTATTTGGATATGTGTATCCAATTTTTTTTTAGAACCATTTGTTGGAAACACTATCCTTTCTCTGCTTGTACCTTTCACTTCTACAAAAAAAAAATCACTTGACCATATTTATGTGCTTTTATATAGAGATTGTCTAATTTGTTCCAGTGATTTGTTTTACTAATTTTTCCAATATACATTTTGATTATGGTAGACTCCTACTAAGTTTTTAAGTTGAGTAGTGTGGATTCTTCAACTTTGTTCTTTTAAACTATTCTTTTGGCTATTCTAGCCCCTTTGCATTTCCATATGTATTTTAGAATCATTCGTCTATATTTATTTTAAAAAACGTTGTTGAGCATTTCATTGTGGTTGCATTAAATCTAAACTATATGTAATTTCACTATATTAAAGTCTTTCAGTCCTTAAGTATGGTATTACTTCCTTTTTAGTCATTTTTAAAATATCTTTATTAGAATTTTTAACATCCAAATCTTGCATGTGTGTTACCTAAGTATTTTCTTTTTTCCAGCTATTGTAAATGATTTAAATATTTTTAGTTTCCAAAATTTTATTGCTGGTATATAGAAATACAGTTGATTTTTCTATATTGGCTTTGTATCCTGAAACCCACTATATAAACTCAGCGGTTCTATGACTGTTTTTGTAGATTCCTTGAGATTGTCTACATAGACAATCTTGTTATCTACACATAGGAACAGTTTTATTTCCCCCTTTCCAAGAAGTAAGTGCTTTCTTTTCTTGCCGTATTGCACTGGTTAAGATTCAATGCAATGTTGAATAAGACTGGTAAAAGTGGACATCCTTTTCTTGTTCCTGATTTTAGGGGGAAAGCATTCAGTCTTTTACTATTAGATGTAATGTTAGCTGTGATTATTTTGTAGATGCCCTTTTTCAGATTAAGGAGGTTTCCTAACATTTCTTGTTTCTGAGAATTTTATCATGAAGGGATGTTGAATTTTGTCATATGCTTTTTGTGCATATACTGATAAAGATTATGTATTTTATTTGCTAATGTGATAAGTTTTGAATTTTTGAATGTTGAGCCAGCTTTGCATTTTTAGGATAAACCTTATCTGGTTGTGATGCATTATTTAAAAAAATCTATTGCTGGATTTGACTCCCTACTGTTTTGATGAGGATCTCTGCTTCTATGTTCATGAGGGATATTATCTTTACTTTTCTTGTGCTATTATTATCTGGTTTGGGTCTCAGGGTAATTCTGGGTTCACAGATCAGTTGGGGAGTTTCCTTCCCTCTTCTCTTTTCAGTAGAGATGGTATAAAACTGGTGACTTGGAGTTTTGTTTGTTTGCTTGTTTTTATTAAGTACTCAAATTTATTTACTAGCCATAGGTTATCTATTTCTTCTTGAGTGAGTTTTGGTAGTTTCTATCTTTAAAGTATTGGTTATTTTTATCGAAGTTGAATATTTATGCATAGAGTTGTTCAGAATAGTTTCTAATTATCTTTTAAACATTTAAACACGAGGGTGTCTCTAGTGATAATTTCTCTTTTATTTCTGATATTGCTAATTGGTATCTTGCCTCTTTTTTTTCTTAATCAGCCTGACTGGAAGGGGATTATGGACTGAATTGTGTGTTCCTCCAAATTTATATGTAGAACTCCTAACAATGTAACTGTATTTGGAGATAGTGTCTTTAAAGAGGTAATTAAGCTAAAGTAAAGTCATTAAGATGGGACTTAATTGAATATGAATGAGGTTATTATAAGAAGAGGAAATTAAAACCAGACCACATAGAGGAAAGACCATGTAAAGACAAGGGGAGAAGGCCGTCTGCAAACCAAGGAAAGAGGCCGCAAAAGAAAGTAACCCCGCTCTCACCTTGATCCCAGACTTCCAGACTTGAGAGTGTCTGTTGTTAAAGCTACACAGTCTGTGATACTTTGTTATGCAGCCCTAGCAAACTGATATAAAGTTTGCTAATTTAATTGACCCTTTAAAAAAACCCAACATTTGTTTTTCTTGGTTTTCCCTATTGTTTTGTTTCCAATATTATTGATTTTTATTCTTATTTTTTCCTTTTGCTTGTTTTGTGTTTATTTTGCTCTTCTTTTCTAATTTCCTAATGTGGATGCTGAATTTGAGACCTTTCTTTTTCTCTGCTATCTACTTTCGATGCTATATTTTTTCCCTGTACACTACTTTAACTCCATTTCAAATTTTACATGAAATTTCATTTTCAATTCAGTGAAAAATATTTTCTAATTTCTTTTATGATTTCCTTGTTGACCCAGGGATTACTTGAGTGCTAAATTTCCAGGTATTTGTTTTGTTTTTTTAACACATCTTTCTGATACTGATTTCTACTTTAATTTCATTATGGTTAAAGAATATACTTTTGTATTATTTTAATCATTTTAAATTTGTTGCTGGGTGCAGTGGCTCATGCCTGTAATCCCAGCACTTTGGGAGGCCAAGGTGGGCGGATCATGAGGTCAAGAGATTAAGATGATCCTGGCCAACATGATGAAACCCCGTCTCTACTAAAAATACAAAAATTAGCTGGACACCGTGGCGCATGACTGTAGTCCCAGCTACTCAGGAGGCTGAGGCAGGAGAATTGCTTGAACCTGGGATGCAGAGGTTGTCACGGTGAGATTGCACCATTGCACTCCAGCCTGGACAACAGAGTGAGACTCTGTCTCAAAAAAAAAAAAATTGTTAATGATTTATTTATGACTCATGATAAGCCCTATCTTGGTAAATATCCTATGTATACTTACAATAATGTGTATTTTGCTCTTCTTAGGTAGAACATGTGGTTAATATTAATTAGGTCAATATGACTGATGGCATTATTGATCTATATCTTTCTAATTTTCTACCTATTTGTTTTATTAGTTATGAAGAGGAAAATGTTAAAATATCCAAGTATAACTGTAAATTTGTCCATATCTCATTTCAGTTATTGGTTTGGCTTCATGTATTTTGAGGCTATATAGTTAAGTACAGACTCATTTGGGATTGTAATATCTTACTGGAATAGATCTTTCACTGTTCTAAAATACCCCTTCTTCTTTATGGTAATTTTCCTCATTATAAAGTCTACTTTATCTTATATTAAAATAGCCACATACAGGTTTCTTTTAATTAGTGTTCACATTATATGTATTTCCATCTGTTTATTTTTAATTTAGCTACCCCATTATTTTTATTATTTATTTAGTTATTTGAGATAGGATCTAGCTCTGTTGCCCCAGCTTGAGTGCAGTGGTGTGTTCACAGCTCACTCACTGCAGCCTTGACCTCTCAGGCTCAAACAATCTTCCTGCCTCAGCTTCCCACGTAGCTGAGACAACAGGCATACGCACCATAACTGACTAATGTTTTCCCATTTTTTGTAGAGATGAGGATCTCACTATGTTGCCCAGGCTGGTCTTGGATTCCTGAGCTCAAGTGATCTTCCAACCTTGGCCTCCCAAAATAATTGAATTACAGGTGTGAGCCATTGCACCTGGCTGATTCCATTATTTTTAAAGGTGGTTTCTTATAGATGACATAAAATTGGATCTCCTCTCCCCCAAATTCAATCCGATAGTTACTGTCTTTTAATCGATGTATTTAAACCACTTACATTAATTACTAATATAGTTGAATTTAGGCTACTCTTTCTTATTTGTTTTCTGCATATCTTCTCTGTTTTTCATTCTTCTGTTTCCCCCTTCCTGCTTCTTTTGGGTTACTTAAGTATTTTTGAGTCTTTTAATTTATTAACTTCTTTAGTGTCTTTCTATGTAGTTTTTTAGTTGTTGCTCTAGGGATTATATTATACATATTTAATTTTCAGATACTAATAAGAATTAATATTTTATTACTTCAAGTAAAATGTGGAATACTTACAACTATTTAGGTCCCTTTATACGCCTCATTTTAAGTTTTGTTATTATCTGTATTACATCTGCATACACTGAAGACTGCATTAGGAATGTTGTAAGTTTTGCATTAAATAGTCTTAAATATTTTAAAGAACTGAAGAGAAAAAAAATAGTTCAATATGTTACCCAGGTATTTACCTTCTTTCTCATCGTCCTTCCTTCCTGAAATTCCCATTTTTCCCTCTCGTATCATTTCTTTCTGTATGAATAGTTTTCCTTTCAAAAAAAGAAAGGTAACTGTATGAAATGATGGGCATGTTAATTCATTTGACTGTAGTAATTTCTTCACATTGTATATATATAGCAAGATAAGTATATTATTATGATATTGTATACCTTAAACACATAAAAGTTTTTTTAAAAGAACTTTTTTTTTGGCAAGGATGCTGATAATAAATTACTTTTCCTTCATCTAAGAATATCTTTATTTTGCATTTATTTCTAAAGGATATCTTCACTTAATATAAAATTATGAGTTGACAATTGTTTTTCTTCAGCATGCTATAAATGCTCTTTGACTTTTTTCTGGCTCCCATGGTTTTGAGACACTAATCCTCAATGTTAAGTTGTTTTTCCTATTTTTTCCTATATGTGTAATATGCTGCTCTCTTTGTCTTTGCTTCGCAGCAGACTAATTATGATGTGCTTTGGTATATCTTACTTTGATTTTTTCTGGTTTGGTGTTGATTGAGATTCTGAAATCAGTAAATTTATGCCTTTCACCACATTTAAGAAGTTTATGGCAATGATTTCTTTTTCTTTTTCTTTTTTTTGAGATGGAGTTTTGCTCTTGTCACCTAGGCTGGAGTGCAATGGCCTGATCTCAGCTCACTGCAACCTCTGCCTCTTGGATTCAAGCAATTCTGCCACCTCTGGAGTAGCTGAGATTATAGGCACCTGCCACTATGCCTGGCTATTTTTTTTTTTTTTTTTTGTAGTTTTAGTAGAGATGGGGTTTCACCATGTTGGCCAGGCTGGTCTTGAACTCCTAACCTCAGGAGATCTGCCTGCCTCAGCCTCCCAAAGTGCTGGGATTATAGGCATGAGCTACTGTGCCAGACTGATTTATTAAAATATTTTCCTTCTGCACCAATTTATCCCATCCTCTGTGACTCTAATGACACATATATTAAACCTTCTCATGTTGTCCTATATGTCCCTGAAGCTGTTCTTTTTTAGAAACTTTTTTACTGTTGTTGTTTTTCAATTGGATAACTTTTATTGATATGTCTTTAAGTTCACGACCTCTTCTCTCATCTCCTTTCTTCTATATAACGCAAACAGTAAATTTTCTATTTCTGTTTTATAGTTCTAACATTGTTTTTGTTCCTTTGTAGTTTTCTTCTCAGAATTTCTATTTTTCCATGTGTTTCAAGAGAATTTTCCTTTATTTCATAGAGCATAGTTATAATGGCTGTTTAAAAATCTCTGTCTGATATTTCCAATATTGGGTCATCTGAATGTTGGCATCTGTGCTTATCTTTTCCTGATTTGTATATTGTATAATTTTGGGTAGTGCTTGGACATTTAAAATATTATGTATGAGACTCTAGCCTTCATTGAAATCCTCTGGAGAATGTTGATTTTTTTTTTTTTTGTCAGGCATCTACTTGGTTAGGCTTAGGCTTCGAGTCCTGAGCTGTCTTCTGCTGCCGATATTAGTTCAGTCTTCAAACTTTTACTGTGTTATTTTGACCTATGGATTGGATATTCCTTCCAGGGACCACTGTTTATACCTGGCCAGTGACCTACAACTTAGTTCATTTCTTAAAGCCTTTATTACGTCATTTGAAGTTAGCTCCACGCCTGCATAGTTCAGTGATGGGCCCAGGACTGCATACACATTTTTTTTGTGTGGTCCCATTTCTCAAACTCCTTCCTCTTCATGACTTCTTCAACACCCCTCAGCTCCCTAGGACCCCTTTTCCTGATTCTTAGGCTGGAAGGGTGAGGTGTTTGCCTTCCAGCGCTGTCGTGCATTTCTTGTGTTTGGATGCGGCTTGAAGTGAAGCAGCAAGAGGAGAGAGAGAGAGAAATAAAGGACCAGGATTCCCTCCTTCCTTTTCATCCCTCTAGTTAGAAAAAGGATTTTCTTTCAGAGTTTCAGGTGCCTTTCTGGCTGCCGCTGTCATGAGAGTGCAGTCTTTGAACATTTGCCTGGGCAGGAGACAGAGAAAAACAAACAAACAAACAAACAAACAAAAACAGTGGATTTTCTCCACTCTCCCTGTTCCTCAGGGACCCCTTTTGTGGTCTTCTGACCGTAGAGGGGGGTGGTTTCTCCCAGGCACTTTTCCCTCTATGCCTGGTGAGCCGCTCTGGGATTTGGGCTGTCCTGAGTCTAAGCTGGGAGATGTGGGAGGAAAGAAAAGCTGGTAAACTCATTGCCATCTCCATGTTTCTCTGAATATCGTCTCCCTCTCCATCTTCCTGCCATGGTTTTCTTTCTAGACTCCTCTGATGATCGCTGCATGTATTCCACCCAGGGTTTTTAGCTGTGATCACTGGGAGAGATAGAGATAGAAGGGTGTGTATTTGCTCCGTCTTACCTGGCTCTGGAAACCTGCTGGAGAGTTTAATTGATAAGTACTTTAAAATTTTATTTTTATATGAAAACACGCAGAGTAAGACTGCAAGATCAGCATGAACTTCTGAGAGCTTCTAAAGCTGACGTCTTTGAGAAAACACAGGTTTGTGGGGCACTGCTTTGATAGGAGTTGAGTCTCCTCTGCTTAGAGACAAGACAAGAGGGAGAAGCAATGTCCTTCTTGGTATAGACTGCAGGGTTTGCATGGCCCCTGCTCACTGTGGGACTGATCACCCCACTGCAGGAGGCTGCAGTCCTTCTTCTACCCTAAGAGCCCATTTTGAGAGATTCTTTGCTTCTAGCTTTCCCCTGATGACTGACTGGTCCTATCAGAAATTTTACCTAGGCTTACTGGTCCTGGAAAACCACAGACAATACACCTGGCTGCATGGGACACTGAAATCTGTTGGGACCGCTTCGTCTCCCCGCACAATCATCCTGGGGCACAGTCTCTGGTGGGAGCTCCATCTCCTTGACCACTTTCCCCAGGCAGGAAGAAAATCTTGTGCCATCATAATGCGCTGAAATTCTGTTTTAGATGTAGTTTCCTAAGAAAAATATCACTTAGTTTCACAGAAGCTTCCTGTTGGAAAGAAAATGAGGGAAGATGCTAAGGTCTGAGAGGGGCCCTCCTGGGAGGGCAGCCGGTGTGATGGTCTTCTCATTCCTGGCTCCTTGGCAACCAGCGAGATGATGCTGAGACCTGGTGAGGGCAGGGGAGAGGGATAGGAAAGGAGAGAGCAGAGGACACAGGGAAGGTGGGGCTTGCAGGTGCCTAAGAGGGGCTGACTCTGCCAGAACCAAATAAAAAGAAACCAAGAAGTATTTGATATTATACCCTGCCTCCTTGGTACCCCTGCAACTGGCCACCAGTGAGAATGTGCTACCAAGTAACTTTCATAACTAACCTGGTATACCTTGAAGCACAGCTGGTTTTTCAGGCATTTAGAGTTTCCTAGTTTTCATTCTAATCTTACTGATTTTGGCGAGGCGGGGGTTGCTGATGGGGTAGGGTGAGGAGCTATCTGGGCCTCCTCTCAGGCTCCGAGGATCAGGGAAGTCTCAGCCTATTGTTATTATTTTTTTAATGCCCAGTAGTCTAGGCTCAAAAAGACCCCGTGGTTTCTACAGTGTGGGTGCTGTTCTGTTCACAACACTCTGAAAGATGATGACAACCACATGGATTTCGATTGCAGCAGACATTTCTGTGAGACGGCTCCTTTCTCCCACTGAGGCTTCAGTTTGAGATTGGATAATCTTAGGTGTTAGACCCTTGACGATGCCTTTCATATAGAGTCATTTTGTGGAATCTTCTGACGTTAGAGTGCAATGCTTGCCTAACATCGGCTGATTGTTACTGTTTAAACATGGGTTGACTAGGCGTCAAGCTTTTATCCTCAAAATGGTCCAGTCAGGTCTGGTTAAAAGTGTAGCATTATTTTGACCTGATGAAAGAAGAAACCATATCTAGAATGGCCAACCTAGAACTCCACAGAGTCAAACGAAACAAAATTAAGATGAAAATACATCAGGAGGAGAAGGAAGTAAACACAATATAGAAAACTCAGCCAGTGTGGCTGGGTAGGGGTCCATTTGTAAGCCATCAAGTGTCCTCTTCACTTCTCTGAGATATGAGTCATATCTGCTTTTTCAATATTCTAATATTTGCCTTATAAACCTATTATTACTCTTCGAGCAATTTCAACAACCAGCTTAAATATTATTCCTTTGATTTGTTGCTTTGGCCTGATGCTTCTAGTGTTTCTCTGGAAGCCAGAAATTATCTGTCCTCATCTTCAGCCATATCCTTGGGCCCCATAACTCATTCTGATTTCGATCGCTCTGTCATCCTGTGACTTTGGATAATTGGCCAGTATTCTAGGAATTACTATTATATTTTATTAATAAGAGCCAGGAGAATTTATAGCAGTGAAACTGAAGGATTTGCCAGTGGTGCTCTCATATATCCTGTCAAATGTGTCTCCGTGGCCAGCCCACGTGATGGATAGAGACAGCACAGGCTCCTTCCCTCCCTTGGCAGCCAGGTGAGCACCTGCCAGATCCTGGCTCTGGGGACCATTGGCTGAGCCTTGCTCAGGGCTTTCCTTAAGGAAAATGTGCAGGAAGGGAGTATGACATGGAAGACTCACTGTGAATGGGGTGGCCACAGCTCCAGACACGGGCTGATAAAGGAGAAGGCTGTGTACTTTTTGCAATGTTTCTCATGATTTTTTCCTGATAAAGAAATATGAATACCTATCTGCTTATCATAAGAGACATAATTTGGAAATACTGACAAGTGAAGAGTTAAAGATTGATTTATTTCCCTTGCATTCTATATTGTTGTGCAGTTTTTTTGTGACATAGTTAAACTTATTCTAGGTATACAGTTCTTACACTCTTTTAATACTGCATTGCATATACCCAAATAATTAAAGAAAACTCTTCCTAAATATCATTTTAGACAGCTACATGAATGTGCTATTAGAGAGTTAAATCAGTGCTTACTTACCTCTCGGCAGATTCACTGCCTTTCAGAAGCGACCTATTACCCACAGTAGACTCCTAAAAGCATTGTGCTTGCAGAAATGCTATCAACCTCCAGGTTCATTCATCAACTCCAGGCCCACCCTTCGCTAGGTTTGTGGCTAAATCTTCCATGTAGCAGTGTGTAAAATGGAAGTAAGAATAATTATTGGCTCAGAGTTGCTGTATCCTGGAAATAAGATCAGTGCTGTAAAGCGTCTGGCACATGGCAAATGCTCTTTAATCAATTTAAGTCAGTTGCGCCAGAATTTCAAGTGTGTTTGCCCTTGGTGTTCTTTCTATCTGGAATGCTTTCCCCCTAGAAATCTGTGTAGGACTCCGCTTTGTTACCTTATTAAAGAAGCTTCCCAGAACAGCCGATTCAAAGAGGGATCCTCCCTCATTCTAAGTCTGCTTTATTCCTTATCATAATCCTATCAGTGTCTGGCATATTGTTTCTATGTGTATCTAGTTGCAGCCTGTCTTCTTAATCTAGAATGGAAGCTTTCTGATGCTGGGATTTTAAGTGCTTTGTGCCCTGTTGTGTCCCCAGCATATACTTCTTGGCATGTAGTAGGTGTTTAATAAACAGGTATTTAATGAATGAATAGATTGCTTGGGCCCTGGGAGTGAAATATGCAAAGTCGGGACCTTACAACTAGTCTAACCTCCGGGAATGTAACTCTGGAATCTATTTTTAAGAATTTTCTTGGGTGGGGCATGGTGGCTTAGGCATGTAATCCCAGCACTTTGGGAGGCTGAGGTGGGAGGATTGTTTGAGGCCAGGAGTTCAATTTCAGCCTGGGCAACAGAATGAGACCCCATCTCCACAAAGAATTTAAATAGCGAGGTGTGGTGGTACTCACTGGTAGTCCCAGCTACTTAGAAGGCTGAGGTGGGAAGATCGCTCGAGTCCAGGCGTTTGTGTCTGTTGTGGGCTGTGATGGTACCACTGCCCTACAGCCTGCACAACACAGCGAAACCCTGTCTAAAAAAAAAAAAAAAAAAAAAAAAAAAAAAAGAATTGTCTCCTCTGGAGATTTTTATGTCTTCTGAAAACTATGACCTGCTTTCTTAAGCTTTAGTTCTTTTTGCCAGTTTCATTTTATTAAAACAATGCTTGCAAAATCTGACTTCACTTTCCTGTTCTCATTTCAAAATCTACTTGATTCTAAGTAAATACATCAATACTTTAACCAACAATAATGTTACTGACTTTGATGGGTTGAATACCTTGGTGTATTCGTTACTACTCAGCTAATTCACGGAAAGATCCCAGTGACAAAAAAGCTGTTTTTTTTTTTTAGTGGTGAACAGGACCCTTTTGGGTTTGTTCAGGGCCATCATTCTGTGTGGCCTCATTGCTTTGACGACACAAAGCAGAGAAAAATGAGGCAACCCGTGGTGCATTTCACACAAAGCTCTCCTCCGTCTTCCTCTTTACTCTAGTTCCCTGACCTGCCCTCTGTTCCGTTGGTAACTGTCAACCTTCTCCTGTCTCTTAATTCCTGAAATTGTCAAAACCACTGCTAAGGCCCCAGGCCCCAGGATGTGTGGACCCAGGCTCAGGGTAAGCTGGACCTGCATGGAAGCTTGGAGTCTGTTGGTTGGGGAAACTCACGCAGATCTGGACAGATCCTCCCCATGAAACAGCCTTGTTGCCTTCACCTGCATTTGCAAAATAGATGCACGGGAGAATGTTCCTTATAAGGATGTCCTGAGACTTGAGTAAGATAAAGCAACTAAAAAGCTTAACTCAGTGTCTGCTCATCAGAAATGTGCAGTGAAAAAGTGAGTCCTGTCTTCAAAAACTGGCGACATGAATTCCTCTCCTTTCTTCCTCGGAAACGATCCATTGTTGAGGTTGTGTGGTTTCTGTGACTCTTGTTTTCTCAGCAAACACGTGCTGGGGTGAGTCTTGTTTTGGGTGTTGGGGGTACGAGGATGTGACTGTGGTCCTCGATTTGGGACATCCTAGTAGTTGTAATACAATGTATTATAAAGCCATTTTTTTGTGTTTACAAGTTCTGGACGCTGACTCAAATCTGACCATTTTGAGTCAATGGGGAAGAGCCAATTTGAAGAACAGAATATTTCAGGGTGATCAGTCTCATTACTTGACATGTTCCAGGAAACTCTTGGAAGTATAGATTTGAATTAAATTGAATTTAATCTTCCTTAAATACATGCTGTAGTTGAAACCAGGTTAACAAGTGTTATTTAATAAAGACATCCTTGGTGAGAATCAGTTAAGAATGACTGTAATTAGTGATGGTTTATCATTGTCAGTTTAAATCCTTGGGTATTTCTAAAGTACTTAGGAATGCTTAGAAACTGTTTGTCCTCTTAAGAGGCTTTAAAACATTTTCTCTACAATCTTGTTGACACAGTTAATTAACAGTTAGAACAACAGACACAAACGCTTTCTTCCCTAATTGTGCTGGGGTAAACCTCAGTCACAGCATAATTCTTTCCAAAATTCCACTGTGTGAAATGCACATGAATGAGTGTTGTATGTCTTGTTAGTGTTGGCTATTAATGAGCTGAAAAAACACTTACCCTGGGCATCTCCTCCAACTTTCCAATCGTGCTCTACCTGATAGTTTTTGTTCAAAATGTTTCAGATTTCTATCATCATTATTATTATTTTTGCCCCATGGAACTTCTTTTACATGTAGCACCTCTGACATGGGATTCTCAATCCTGAAATGAGCCATTAACTAGGGAGTTACATATGTATATATTTTATTTAACTTTTATTTTAAGTTCAGGGGTACATGTGCAGGTTTCTTACATAGGTAAACTTGTATCATGGGAGTTTGTTGTACAGATTATTTCCTCACCCAAGTAGTAAGCCAGGTACCCATTAGTTATTGTTCCTGACCCTCTCCCTCCTCCCACCCTCCACCCTCCAGCACTCCCCAATGTGTATTGTTCCTCTCTATGTGTCCATATGTTCTCATCGTTTAGCTCCCACTTATAAGTGAAAATGTGTGGTATTTGGTTTTCTGTTTCTGCGTTAGTTTGCTAAGTTTACTGGCCTTCAGTTCCATCCATGTTCCTGCAAAGGACACAATCTCATTCTTTTTTATGGCTGCATAGTATTCCATGATGTATATGTACTACATTTTCTTTATCCAATTTACTATTGATGGGCATTTGGGTTGATTCCATGTCCTTGCGATTATGAATAGTGCTGCAATGAACACATGAGTGCATGTGCCTTTATGATGGAATGCTTTACATTCCTCTGGGTATAAACCCAGTAATGGGATTGCTGGGTCAAATAGTATTTCTGTTTTTAGATTCTGAGGAATCATAGTTCAACCATTTGTGAAGATATGGAATTATATTTTTTATGACCACTGTTTCTGATGAAGGAGTGTCTTATCTGTGGATTGGGACTTGAAAATATAAACAGAACTTACAGGCTGAAATATTTATCATTTGAGTGGAACTAGTTGTACATGATAAAAAATCTGTATCTTTTGTTCTCACACCCAAATGTGCGTTTACAGCTATGTGGAGGTTTGTTTGTGAGTTTGCTGAAATGCTCTGAAGGGAGGAAGAGAGTGGAAAAAGAGGGATGTTAGGTGGTATGTAGGGTGTCTGAAAGTGTGGCTCTGGGAGCATTCTGGAAATCTCCAGGGCTGTGGCGAGCACTGCAACCTGCCCATTTCTCTCCAGGCAGAATTTCATGTTTCTCTCTTTTCCTGGACATGAGTCAGGTGTGCTGGGATTGGAGACCCCTTTGCCTCTGGCTGCCAATTCATTTAGAATCTTTGCCAGCCCTCTGGGGAGACTCAGCTTTGCTGCAGCTTGGCTCTGTCTGTCATCAGGGTGGTGGGAAGGAAGGAGGTCCTTCTTACAGTCCAGAAGGCACACCAGATTCTAATGATGTGAATATAAGCCTTGAGTAAACACTCAGAAACAAACAAATAAACAAACAAAAAACAGTTGTGAATCAAGGGTGAACTCACCTTGACTTTTCTTTGCCACCAAATGCACCCAGCTGGGGGGAGGTGCTCAGAGATGGGGAGCCTGGGCAGTGGACCCCAGATTGGACCTGCCTGCAACATCAGCAGCATCTGGCTGAACTTGACAGAAGCACAAATTATTCATTCTCTGGCCCCTCCCCAGACCTCCTGCGAAAGCAACTCTGGAGCTGAGGCCCAGAAATCTGTGATTTCAACAAGCCCTTCGTTTGGATGCTTCTGTTGTAGCGAAAGTTTGAGAACTGCTGGTTCAGAAGTGTATTAAATCTGCGTTTGCGTATTCCTCTGTTGTGGACTAGCAGTGGAATCTTAGGATCCACATCTACGAGATGAAGAGAATACTTATTCATTCACTCAACAAATATGTGTTGCACACCTGCTCAGCCCAGATACTGTGCTCGGCTCTGCGGACCCAATACTGGTTGTTAAAAATGCGAGCTTTGAATGAAGAGACCCCCCAAACGGGTTTTGTGTGAGCAACGTGGCCATTTATTCATCTGGGTGCAGGTGGGCTAAGGCCAAAAAGGGCCTTAGCAAGGGGCAGTGGGATAGGAGTTGGTTTTATAGGTTTGGGGTGGGCAGTGGAAAGTTACAGAGTAAGATCAGTTACAGTGGTGAGTATTCACATTATCATCATAACAGTTAAGATGGCAGGGTGGGGTGAGGGGAAGCTTATGTTGGGGGTCGGGGAAGCTCCGCTGGGCTATCAGAGATAATGGGGCAGGGGACAGGGGTCCGGGGTGGGGGTGGGGGTGGGAGCAGGGGAGGTGGGGGTGGGGGTGGGAGCAGGGGAGGTGGGGGGAGTTGATCAGCTGAGGCAGGCAGGACTTTAGACTTTCTGGGTCTGGGCTTGCACATGGAGGCCTGACACTGGTGAAGCCAGGAATGACCTGACTTTATGGCGCTTAGAGGCAGACACTGAGCGAATCATCACAAAATAAATGTGTAATGACCGACAGCAGAGTAAGTGCTCTGGGGGAATGAATCATAGTCTGAGAGTTTGGAACAGGCACAATGGACCTGGCTTGGAGACTCAGAAGCTTCCCTGGGACAGTGACATTTAAGCCATCAACTGAAGGATGAGAAGCTGTTGGAGGTGGGTCTGGGCCGGGGTGGGCTTACTGGAGCAGGCAGTAGGAAGACCACGTGAGAAGGCTCTTAAGAAGATGGGGGGAGCACCGCGTGGTTGAGGAAATAGTGGCTCTCAAATTTGTCTGCACCCTGGAATCACCTGGAGAGCATCAAAAACAGTGATGCCTGGGCCACACCCCTAGAAATTGTGATTTAGTTCAATTTAAAAAAATCCAGGGTAATTCTAATGTGAGGCAATTTGGGAGCCACTGAACTGGAAGAAGGCCAGAGAGCATGGAGCCCAGAATGGGGAGAGGGATGGAGCCGGTGTGGGGCCAGGGCCAGCAGACCACGGAGTCCCATAAAGGATCTAGGTCTTCCTCCTAAATGCAGGGAATGCCCTCACAGGGATGTAAGTAGGGAGATGAGCTGATGCGATCTGTGCTTTGAAAAGATATGAGTTCATGTCCTTTGCAGGGACATGGATGAAGCTGGAAGCCATCATTCTCAGCAAACTAACACACGAGCAGAAAACCAAACACCACATGTTCTTACTCTTAAGTGGGAGTTGAACAAAGAGAGCACATGGACACAGGGAGGGGAACATCACACATGGGGGCCTGTTGGGGGGTCGGGGGCAAAGGGAGAGAGAGCATTAGGAGAAATACCTAATGCATGTGGGGCTTAAAACCTAGATGATGGGTTGATGGGTGCAGCAAACCACCATGGCACATGTATACCTATGTAAAAACCTGCATGTTCTACACAAGAATTCCAGAACTTAAAGTAAAATAAAAAAAGAAAGAAAAATAAACGTCTTCATCTAGTAAAAGTGAAATAAAATTACATGTGTGTACTGTATATCATACATAAAAATAAACAAAAAGAAGAAAAGAAAAGACCCCCTGGAGGCTGGGTAGAAATGGATGGGGGTGGGATGGGTTGTGGTCAGTTAGAGGAGGAGGAGATGAAGACAGATTGGAGATCACTGACAGGGCTCAGCACAGACGATGACAAAGGTGGGGAATTGGTGATGGGCCCTTGATTTCTGACGTGTAGACATGCAAAGATTGGAAGAGGGCCAGGTTTGGGGGAAATCGTGAGTTTGGCTCTGATGAACTGAGTTGACTACAAATGACAGAAACCACCATGAACAGCAGCTTCAAATGAGTAAGGTGTTCATGTATCTTGTGTAAGAAGCAGGTTGGGGTAGCCGGCCTAGGGCTGGACTGGAGGCTCTAGGACACCTTTAGAAATACAGGCCCTTGTGCCTTTTCACTCTGCCACCTTCGTGCTTATGTTTGTGGCTTTGCAGTCAGAGATGGTTGCTGTACCTAGAGCTTCTGATCCCCACTGCAGGCAGAAAGAGGAAAGCTGGGGTGTGTGTAGGAAACAGGAACCTATATCAGGGAAGTGCAAGCTTTTCCCCAGGCCTTCAGCTCGTGTCTCTTCAGCTTGTGTCTCGTCCCCTCTGTGCACACAGCCACCTTGGCTAGGAATGCAATTGGGGGAACATACTGCACCCCAGACAAAGTCAAGGCTCTGTTCACAGCAAATGAAAGAGAATGGACAGGGGTTACCCACAACAGCCTGTATACCTAAGGCACTTCGGATCCAGCCCAGGAGAACTGTTGGCTGGGTGCTTGAGTGTTTATGCTTCTGTAGCCCAGGGATGAGGTAAGGAATGGAGCATATCATGGTCATGATTCTGGAAACAGCATTAGGGTCTTTTGCAGTGGAGGAAAAAAAAGCTCTGCTCATTAGTGGCTCTTGCTGGTACCCCAGTGAACATTGTTCAAGATAAACAAATCAGCAATCGTGAGGTTGGGCTCTTCCATCTGATTCTTTGGCTTATCAATCTCTGCTTACCTGACAGTATCACCTGAATCTGACAGTACAGGCAATCGTTCCAAATAACTTTGTTGAGTGTCTACCATGCTAGGCACTGCAGTAGATTCCTGAGACACTGTGTGTGTGTGTATACATGCACATGCTCACTTGTGGGTATATGTGGTAGACTACAGAAAAATGGACCTCTTGGCCAGGCACAGTGGCTCATGCCTGTAATCCCAGTACTCTGGGAGGTAGAAGCAGGTGGATTGCCTGAGGTCAGGAGTTTGAGACCAGCCTGACCAACATGGTAAAACCCTGTTTCACTAAAAATACAACATTAGCCAGGTGTGCATGCCTGTAATCCCAGCTACTTGGGAGGCTGAGGCAAGAGAATCGCCTGAACCCAGGAGGTGGAGGTTGCAGGGAGCCAAGATCGCACCATTGCACTTCAGCCTGGGCAACAAGAGTGAGACTCCGTCTCAAAAAAAAAAAAAAAAAAAGGCCCCCAATTCCTCCCCTCCTCCTGGCATGTCACCTGTTTGCAGTGTGAATCTGCTGATTCCTCCCTCAAGAAGAGGAGTCTCTCCACCTCTTGAATCTGGCCTTGACATGTGCAAATGTGATGTCAGCAGAGGCTTATGTTAGTGCACTGAGACTTGCCCTCCTGTTGCTCTCAGGGATCCTGGACCCCAGCCATGTGAGTTCAGGCTAGCCTGAGTTCCCTCCTATCACCTCAGCTGACATCAAGCCAATGCCAGGTCTACAAGTGAGTCCCTCCTGGATCATCCTCCAGCCCCGGCTGAGTCAGCACAGCCCAGAAGAACAACTCAGCTCACATACAGAAGCATGAAAAACAATATTGTTTAAGCCGCTACGTTTCAGGATGGTTTGTTACATGGCAAAAGCTAAGTGATACATGAATGTCTTAGCAACTTTGTCTGGTAGGAAATTATTATGACTGGGAGACAGTTTTGGGTAGGCGCTATCAGTATGGGTTTTAGAGGCTTGACTTCCTGAGTTCAAAATCTGCCTTCTACACTTCCTAGCTGTGAGACTCATTAGCTTTCTGCCTCATTTTCTTCCTCTGTTCAAAGGGAAAATAAGAGTCCCCACTCACAGGGTTGTTGTGAGGCTTAGGGGAGCCAAAGGGTTGGAAACTGCACTGTATCTGGCCTGTGACGATGTCAACGACGTTCTTTATCACTGTGGTTGTGGTAGTTGTTAGCAGTGGCATAGGTTTTCATTGCTCAGTGGACACTCAAGATTGTGTGTTTTGTGTGGGTCAAGTTGGTGTTAAGGCAAACTCCGTTGTACTCTTACGCATGTTCATATTTTATCTTGAAGAAACAGAGTTTAGGCCGGGTGCGGTGGCTCAAGCCTGTAATCCTAGCACTTTGATCTGAGGTCAGGAGTTTGAGACCAGCCTGACCAACATGGAGAAACCCCGTTTCTACTAAAAATACAAAAATTAGCCGGGTATGGTGGCACATGCCTGTAATCCCAGCTACTAAGGTAGGAGAATCTCTTGAACCCAGGAGGCGGAGGTGGCAGTGAGCTGAGAACACGCCATTGTACTCCAGCCTGGGCAACAACAGCAAAACTCCATCTCAAAAAAAAAAAAAAAGAAAAGAAATAGAGTTTAATCACAGAAATGAACATCAGAGGCAGCTCATAAGGAAAAGAAGTTTACAAAAGTGTGGTCTATAGGACTCACAGAATTTTTCTTTCCTCCAGCTACCCTGGAGTCAAAGAAAGAATAATACTCACCAAACCCCTCCATCTTGTGGGCAAAGAAGCGAGGCTCCTCAGGTGACTTGCAGGGGTGCCCCAAAGCCCAGGGCTGGCTCGAGGCATCCCTCCTCCCAGCCGGGCCCAGTCTCCTTCCCCTCCTCCCTTGCTGGGCCTCCATCCCTGCCAGCAGGGCTCAGGAATGGGGAATTGCAACCTGTTCTCCTTAAGTCACGAAAATCCACAAACCTCATTAGACCGTGAAGAGCTAGGCCAGAACCTGCAAGCAAGGTTGTGCCTCGGGGTGGGGCTTGCCAGCCTAACGCTGTCATTCTGAACATTTCCCATGCAAGGTGACTCTTGGAAGTCGTTTCTGACAGGTCGAGGCCATTTTTGTCCATTTGTTCTGTCCCATCCGGCTGGGCATGTGGCTTGCTCAGTGACCCCAACCACGGTCCCCCTCCGCCATTTTGAATGCCATCTTCAGCTCTGTGGAAGTGAAGAAGGGAATTAAATAATAGCAATAATAGTAAAAACAAAACCTTATAATTTGTAGTTGCTAAATAATAAAGTAAATTTGACTGTGTTGTGTACTGTTTAATATAAAATCTAACCCCCAGCTCTGCTTAAAATTAACTAACTCCATGTAAAACCCACCTTATCTCTTCTCCACACATTCTCAGCAAAGTTCCCAGGCATCTCAAGACTCCCGTTTTTCTTGCTGACCAGCTGCAAGGTCACAGGGCACGAGAACACCCCAAAAATGTACAACGCGTTTCTCAAAATGGTATTTTTCAAAGGCAACATACATCACAAGACATGTTGCAAAATAATTAATTGTTCTTTTTCTAACTTCTGTAAACCTGTTAACTGCTACATCATCCTAGATGTATAAAAGCACCCCATTTTCTGTCTCCAGGGCTCAGACTTGGGATGCTAATCCTCTGAGGGCCACCTTAATAAAACCCTCCCGTTTCACCCATTGGTCTCTGGTCTTCTGGATATTCTGTAACAGAAGTGGCATCCAAGCTAGGTTCTCAGACTCTTGGGGTGCTGACTCCCTGGCCTGCTTCTCCCAGCCTGGACTGTCGGCTTCCTGAGGAATACAACTCCCTAGCAACGATTCTTTGCTATGTCCTTCTGCCCCCAATGTCTTTGCTTGGGCCCTGGCTGGCTTCTCACTGTCCACTCTATCTAGAAAGCAACCCTGCTTTACTACAGATTTCTCCCCAGGCGTGAGCTTCAAGTGGCTGGTGGCTGATGCCTGGTGGGGGCAGAGGCAGTACGGTTTGTTGCAAATCTGACTCACTGAGGTGGGCCACCAGGTGTGTGATGCGGGCAGCTGTGTTGTGCAGCCTCTGGAGCCTCCTCCTTGGGTTTGCTGTGCCTCCTGATGGAGCCTTGACTGCAGGTACCAATGCTTTCCCATCATTAGGAAGGACACCACCAGGCTGGCTGATTGCCAAGGAGATGCTGGGCCTTCTGGACTGGAGAGGAGAGGGCCATCATCTCTTCAAGTTGTTAATCTTGTCCTGTTCTTGGAGCTCAGAACCAACTTTCAAAACTGGAACCAAACACACATGCACAAAAACAATGGACCCATGAGTTTTGCTGAGAAGCCATGCTGCCAGGAGGTGGGGGAGGCAGGCTCGTCAATAGCACCTCAGATGTCCACTAAAGAAGAGGTTGCTTTCTAAGCATCAAAGTCTAGATGGGTCTCGAAAATGAGAGAGGAATTTTTCTGGCTGTCATTAGTCTTTGCTGCCTTCCAGATTCAGCAGTCCCAAGGCCTTGTGAAGTTTCAGGCAGACGTGTTAGGTACATCCTGGCCTTAAGACAAAGCAGGGTACACTGGGGTCAAGTTTAGCCTAAAGCTGCCTTCTTACATATTTTAGTTCAGCCTAAAGGTTTCTCCATTTATGGTGAACTGTAACCTCACTGAACATGTAAACAGGCTGTAACCTACCCTTGTACCAATTGCAAAGTTTTGGCCAATCACAGGTTGCCAGCTGTCCAAACCGTGTTCACGTAAGGCCAACACCGAGCTGTAACCAATCCAGCTGTTTCTGTGCCTTACCTCCATCTGCTGCATGAAACTTTCCTTTTTCTGTCCATAAACTCTTTCCAACCATGTGGCAGTGCCAGAGTCTCTGAACCTGCTCTGGATGTGGCGCTGCCTGTATCTCAACAATTCTTTGTTCAGTTAAACTCTGTTCAATTTAATTTGTCTAACGTTTTTCTTTTAATGCTGTGTGGTTCCTTAGAATCACCCAGTGTTAAAAGACCACCTTGCTGGGCAGGGGTGCTATACTTGTTCTTGCTGCCCTGGGCCTGTTCTGGTGAACCTGAAGCCCATGAATGTGGGGTGGTCTTCCCTGGGATCCCCAGACTCTGCTAATGGCCATGGCCAGCCTGCGTGCAGGTCTAGGCTTTCTGCTTTCTGTTCTTTCTCCATTGCTTAGTAAGAACTCTGACAGGCAGCCTGTGTAAGGTCTTTTAGGCTGACTGACGGTGCCATGGACGCTGTGGTGACCCCCATGACCCGCATGTACACCTCTGGAGGGCCTTCTGGAATTAGAAAACCTGAAGTAACTGGAAGGCCATGAAAAGCAGAAGAATGAGCAACCCCTGCAGCACCTAACTAACCTGAGACATTCTTCTGTTGTTTCTTATTCTGGCCTCAATTGACAAGGCCATTGGACTTTGTAACCCACCTTAGTCAACCTTGAGACTCCAGACCCTACAACCCCTTCCCAACTTGCAAACCTACGACCCCCTCCCTGCTTGCAAAAAACCGCTCTAAACTGTAACTTCTGTAACTTTCCACTGCTTACTCCAAACCTATAAAACCAACTCCTCTCCCACTGCCCCCCGCTGACTCTTTTTGGACCCAGCCCACCCGCACCCGGGTGAATAAACAGCCAGCCACGTTGCTCATACAAAGCCTGTTGGGGGATTTCTTCATCCAGAGCATGCGTTTTAACAGCTTGGATCTTATTTGCCTCTTATTTGGGGCCTAGACCCTATTTCTTCTCCCCTCATCTAATGGCTTGGCTTCTTCTTCAAGCCAGATGGGCTTCCAAGGTTGAAGGCATCATTGCTTCCTGACTGCTGGGCCCGAGGTGGACTCAGACTGCATCTGCAAGGTCCATGGTTCTCCATCTGACTGCACAGTAGAGTCAATGGGGGGAAATTTTTAAAAATAGGAGGGCCCGATCCCACTTAAACCATCTAAGACAAACTGTCTGGGGATGGGAGTTGGGCTTTGGTGTGTTTTGAAAGCTCCCTGTAGCTATCCATGTTGCCATGTTTGAGAACCATCTCCTTAGATCCATGGCAAGCAGGCCTAGTTCCTCGAAGGCCATTCACATCAAATACAATGATTTATAGGCAGGGTTTTTAAAAAGGATAAGAATAACAATATAGAGAGTTTTGATTCCCGAGGGGTTACTGCAGCCATCATTGCCTGGCAAGTGCCCAGCCTCGCTTGAAGTTACAGAGGCGAAGAGAATTGAGGTAGTTCTGGCTCCTGGGTTTTCATCTGGGGGTGGAGACCCAGGTAAGAAAAATCACCCAAATGTCTAGTTAGAAACTATGGGTAAATGCCAAAGGGGGCTAAAAGAGGGGCTCCTCCCCAGGGGTGGGCAAATATGGGGTGGGAGTGGGACTGTGGTTAGACAAAGCAGCGGGGGAGGGGAGACATTTGCATGGAAATCAGAGGGAAGAAGAGGCTTCCCAGGTGGAGGAGGGAGGATCAGTAGGCTCCTGGCAGAGAGAAGAGTGTCTGCAAACCCCTGAGACAAGAGGAGCCTGTGTCTTTGAAGGTCTGAACAAAGGCTCGTTGCACAGAGTCAGGAAAGCAAAGGTGGCAGTATTTGGGGAAGAGGCCCAAGAAGAAGCCATCAGGGTCAAGTTGGCCAGGCCCTTCTTGATGCTGAATGGCAAGAGGACCTTGTAGAAGTGACATGGTCAGAGGTGCCATCCAGAGAGATCACCCTGATCAGAGCTGGGGTGATGGAGGTGCCAGGCAGGAGCAGATACCGGGTCTGCTTGGAGGCAATGGGAATATTTCAGGGAAGAGGATGGAGTACAAGGTCAGGGAGGGAAGAAGGGGTTGGGAAGCCCTCCCAGGGGCAGGATGGACTCAAGATGTGAAATTGGGGCCAGGAGTGGGGAACAGTGTTGGTCATGACCCGCTGGGTGCTGCCTCAGGGACCAAATGGATGCTGGTGCCATTGGCTGAGATAGAATCTGCAGAGTGGCAGAGGGAGGTGGCAAAGAGAGAGACAGAGAGAAAGTGTGTTTGTTTGTGTGTGTGTGTGTGTGTGTGTGTGTGTGTGCACCTGTGTTAGTCTAAAATGTGTGTGTTAATTATGCGCCCAGGCCAGGCATGGTGGCTTACGCCTGTGATCTCAGCACTTTGGGAGGCTGAGGTGGGCAGATCACCTGAGGTCAGGAGTTTAAGACCAACCTCGGCAATATGGTGATACTATATCTCTACTAAAATATAAAAAATTAACCAAATTAGCCAGGTGTGATTGTGGGCACCTGTAATCCCAGCTACTCAGGAGGCTGAGGCATAAGCACTGTTTGAACCAGGGAGGCGGAGGTTGCAGTGAACTGAGATAGCGCCACTGCACTCCAGCCTGGACAACGGTGAGATGATTCTATCTCCAAAAAAAGACCAAAAAAGAAAGAAAACCATGAATAGCCCTGTAGCCCCTGTTTGTGGTCAGGTTAATAGATGAAAGTAAGAAAACAGAATTTTCCTTGTTTAGTCATAAAATATTATCTGGGCATATTTGAGAGGAATGAGGAGATAACTTTCTTTTTTATTTTTATTTTATTTTATTTTATTTTTAAAGATGGGATTTCACCATGATGGCCGGCTGGTCTTGAACTCCTGACCTCAGGTGATCCACCCACCTCGGCCTCCCAAAGTGCTAGGATTGCAGGCGTGAGCCACCGCGCCCAGCCAACTTTCTTTTTTAAAAAACGTTTTAGTTGACAAAAAAACTTGCATATATTTATTGCATACATGTTGTTTTGAAATATGTATACACTGGCTGGGCGTGGTGGCTCATACCTGTAATCCCAGCACTTTGGGAGGCCGAGGTGGGTGGATTACCTGAGGTCAGGAGTTTGAGACCAGCCTGGCCAACATGGAGAAACCCTGTCTCTAATAAAAATACAAAAAAATTAGCTGGGCATGGTGGTGGGCACCTGTTATTCCAGCTATTTGGGAGGCTGAAGAACTGCTTGAACCCGGGAGGCAAAGGTTGCAGTGAGCCAAGGTTGTGCCACTGCACTCCAGCCTGGTGACAGAGCGAGACTCAGTCTCAGAAAAAAAAAAAAAAAAGAAATATGTATACATTGTGGAATGGCTCCTCTGAGCTAATTAAGATATGCATTACCTCACATACACATCATTTTTTTGTTATGAGACTTAATATCTACTCTCTTAGCAATTTTCAAGAGTAAAATACATTGTTATTAAGATAGTCACCATGTTGTGCAATAGAATTCTTAAAACTTTTTCTCCTAATAGAAATTTTGAACCTTTTAACCAACATCTCTCCAACCTCTCCCTCCCCCCAGCCCCTGGTAACCACCATCCTGCCCTCTACTTTCAAACGTTCAGCTTTGTAGATTTCCACATGTAGGTGAGATCACGCAGTGTTTGTCTTCTGTGTTCAGCTTATTGCCCTTAACTATGATCCTCAGGTCCACATGTGGAGGAAACAGTTTTCTAGTCTTGAATTCCTCGCCTTCGTGGAGTGTCTCCAGTCACCTGCGTGGTTTTCTGTGCATTTCCCATTGTGTCGCTTCTTACACTCGGGGAGGCATTATCATCATCATGGCAGTTTCCAGAGCAGGGACTGAGACTCAGAGAGGTAAAAGCTCTTGTCCAGGACCATGCAGAGGGCTAGAATGTTGGAATCTGCCCTTCCTTTGCCACCATTTGCTGCATGGCTAGTGTATGCTGGGCACTTTTCTAGGTGCCAGAGGGCACTGAGATGAGTCTGGTGTTGGGAGGAGTGGGTCTGTAGCAGCCCCCCAACACCTGTGGGTTCTCTTCTTGCCCCAAGGGGCACAAAGGACACCCAGCTGGGGCAGTGCTTGGCGCAACCCCCACACTGCCTGCGGGGTGGCGATGCAGTTCTGGTGGCTTCTCTCTGTGGTTTTGCAGGTCTCGATGGCTCCTGTTCCCAGAGCTCTTGCCCTGGAGAGTGGGGCTGGGAGCTGCCCATTCCTGTTGTAAGGAGACCCCTCTGTGTGCTGGAAGGTGCTACCTGGAGGTGTTTGCCTTACTCTGTGTTAACTGGAAGGCAGGGTGCTGATGCATGTAGAATCTGGGCGGCCTTGGACATCTGCCCTTGAACTCAAAGTATTTACACCTTCCTCTTCTGACTGGGCACTGGCTCCCTGGGTTCATCTTGGCCTTGGGCCTGTCCTTCTCAGGTCTAGTTCATTCCTTTTTGCTATTCAGGCTGCAACTCCCATCCAAGGAAGGTTGCGCAGAATCCAATAATGAGTAGATTTCACTGAAGGTTAGACTGATTGTCTAATCTGGTTGTCATGGGGGCCAGCAGAGGCAACGGCATTGAGTCTTCTAGCACTGAGGACAAATATGTCAGAAACGTGCTCCTGGGTCGCCCTCAGCCAGTCCATCTCCAAAAGACCGAAAGACTCGGTATTGTGCAGCCACCTGGGGTTGCGGCAAGGATGATGTCAAATGCCCGAGGGTGTCTCTGAATGGCCTCTTCCATTCTTGATTTATGAAAAGCATTCTGACACATGCTTTTCCTCTCTCCCTCCGTTGTCAGACAGCTTGAGGATCCACTCCCTTCCTCCCCGTCCTGTCTCAAATCTCAGCAGCACTGTGGGAGGCCTCTCAGTGGCTCCTTCCTAGGTTTCACAATTGAGTCTTTATTCCAGGCGATTTCTTTCCAACATAGATACCAATACCATACACTGGGATGACTATAAAACTGACTGCAAGGACATCACAGCCAGGTCCAGGCAGTGGTTAGAACTCTTAGGATGGAAGTACAAGAGTTAAGAAATGATGTATTTCACTCAGGATGTTTTTTGGATGGGGAAATGGAGACACAAAAGGGGGAGGCATGTGGCCTGACACCCCACAGGCCTGTAACACATCCTTTTCTGGATCCTACAGCCCAGATTTTTCTCCACATCCCAGGGAACTGCTGACTCTTTGTAACATCTCGTGTGTTCGCAGCGGCATACGATTACCAGCTGCTATCGTCATTTGTGATCACCGCACGTTGTTGCCCTCCCCGCGCCCCCCATCCCCCAGCTCAGAGAAGCTCATGGCCGGATTCTGAGGGACTGGGAGGAGCAGATGCTGTGGAGCATGTCTGCATGGGGCCAGGCTCTCCTCTGGGTGCGGTGCACATGGGAATTCAGCTGCTCCTCGCCACTGCCCATGAGGAAGGCATTGCTATTATCCCCATGTTACAGACGAGGACTCTCTGGCACACACAGAGAGAAGAGTTCGATCCACATCACAGCTCCCAGAGTGGCAGAACCAGGATAGGAATCCACGTAGTCGGGCTTTGATGAGACCTTCTCAGCTTCTATGGGATGTGAGTCCTCTCAGCTGCTGTTCCTGAACCAGGACTATTGCCAAGGAGCATGTAAGGTTCCAGGAGAGTGCAAGAGTTCTGTCTTATTTGGAAAAGCTGACCGACAGGAAAAACCACGTAAAACCCTCGCTGACTTTTCTGCTTATGTTACACCAGGTGCAGGTGCGTTGCGCTCTGTACAAAATAATGGTTTTTGTCAGACTGGACGAGCTGCTGATGGAGAAACACCTTTCCTCCTCGGCATTCCCTGCACCAGGCACAGCCTTGTCATCCCGCCCTGCCCAGTAATTTAGAAGAATAGCAGTAATCATGCGAGCCAAAGCCAGCTGGATCCTCAGGGAGAGTCCTAGGAGGCAAACTATAATTATCTAAATTAGACTCTGAGGGGGACTTAAGCTTTACAACCTGTTGTTCTTTGCCACAGAGAGGAGTGGTGCTAATGTCTCTTTTTGCTGAAAGGTGTGTGTGTTGCAATGAAGTGTCTCATGGCTAATGTTTACGTGGAAAAAACGACACTTTCATTTCTTTTTTTTTGCCAAAGCCTGTTCAAAGAGTTCCCTGTATTTCAGGATGGTGAAGTTTGAGAGGACTTCTAGAAACTTCCAGAAACTTATGAAAGTTTCCATGTTTGTGAAATGAATGTTTTGGCTTGTTCCTAAATTACCTTCCCATGAAGAAGCAAGTCGTTCTTGCGTGTTCTTCCATCTCAAAGTAATCACTCACCTATTTCACCAGGCTTTTTAATGGAGTCTCAATTAGCAAATTTCTTTGTTTTTGTTTTTCAGACGAGTCTTACTCTGCTGCCCAGGCTGGAGTGCAATGGCTTGGTCTCGGCTCACTGCAACCCTCATCTCCCAGGTTCAAGCGATTCTCCTGCCTCAGCCTCCCAAGTAGCTGGGATTACAGGTGTCCCCACCATGCCCTGCTAATTTTTGTATTTTTAGTAGAGATGGGGTTTCGCCATGCTGGCCTGGCTGGTCTCGAACTCCTGACCTTGTGATGCCACCTTGGCCTCCCAAAGTGCTGGGATTACAGGCATGAGCCACTGCGCCCAGCCCTTAATTGGCCAAATTTCTCTAAAGTGTTCTTG
The DNA here is from genome assembly GCA_963573385.1 of Cacajao melanocephalus. Lineage (NCBI taxonomy): Eukaryota > Metazoa > Chordata > Mammalia > Primates > Pitheciidae > Cacajao > Cacajao melanocephalus. The sequence continues at coordinate 26,919 of CAUYLG010009993.1, forward strand.
TTCACCAGAGTTCCTGTTACCTCAGGGCCAGAGGTAACCATGAAGCTGAGGGCTGTGGGGCAGCCTCACTAGTGAAGTGACTCCCTCCTGCTGACAAGCCTCCCATGCGGCTCAAGCCACGCCTCAGCAAAATTACAAATGCCGACCTAATTCATGTAGGGATTCACTTCGGACATTGTGGTCAGGCAGACTTGTGTTTAAATCTAGGCTTTGACGCTGGTTAATCGTTCAGCCACGTGCAGGTTACCTTACCATGTCCCCTGAGGCACACAGCACTTGCCTCAATGCTGCTCTGGGAGGCTTGACTAAGCTTTAGCCTGGCCTCCGCCTGCGCTGGCCATGACCCCAAGGGCTGCTGACCCCAGCCTTGTGCTGAGGTTTGGCTCAAACATTTGCAGTGCTGTCGAACTGCAGAAGGTATATTGCCCAACATAGACTTTTGTCTTGCCAAATAAGTTTTAGTAATTTCCACTCACCCCCTTTTATGTAATTTTCCATTTCCTCATGGCCCCTCTAATCTCTTTTTTTTTTTTAGATGCAGTTTCGCTCTTTGTTGCCCAGACAGGAGTGCAATAGCATGATCTCGGCTCACTGCAACCTCTGCCTCCCCAGTTCAAGTGATTCTCCTGTCTCAGCCTCCTGAGTAGCTGAGATTACAGGCACCTGCCACTACGCTCATCTAATTTTTTTTTTTTTTTTTTTTTTTTAGTAGAGATGGGGTTTCATCATGTTGACCAGGCTGGTCTCAAACTCCTGAACTCAGGTGATCCTCCCACCTCGGCCTCCCAAAGCGCTGGGATTACAAGTGTGAGCCACCATGCCCAGCCTAATCTCTTTTTTAAATTCCCTCCTTTTCACTTACCCATAACCCCTTTTGGTTCCCTCTCTGTTCTCCCTTTAGAAACCACAGTGCCTTTGTCCTAGCTGGATTTGGTCTCAGTTATATTGGAGTGTCTTTCCTCTACAGCAGTGGACTGAACAAAATGTTTTGCTGCCTCTAACATGTGTCTGGCACTGTTTTGCGCTGATGAAGGCTCAGCTTCCGCACCTGTAACATGAACAGGTGAGTATCTCTTCTTCTAACTAGGCACTACTTAGTGATATAATAACAGTAATGTGTGTGGGCCGTGAGGATTTATCTCCCCAAGTGGAAACCACATTGGCTAAATGTGCAAATATCAATGCTGTACTGAGTTGAAAAGACATCCCAAGCCAGGTATGGTGACTCACGCCTATAATCCCAGCACTTTTGAAGGCCGAGGCGGTGGATCACCTGAGGTCAGGACTTCAAGACCAGCCTGGCCAACATGGTGGAACCCCGTCTTTACTAAAATACAAAAATTAGCCAGGTGTGGTGGTGCACACCTATAATCTCAGCTACTTGGGAGGCCGAGGCAGGAGAATCACTTGCACCCAGGAGGTGGAGGTTGCAGTGAGGTCGAGATCTGCACTCCAGCCTGGGCAACAGAGCAAGACACCATCTCAGAAAAAAAAAAGACACCCAAAATACTAACAAGCTAAGTGACACTTGAGAGAGTCTTCACGTTCACCAGCTAAAGAAGAGAAGCAAGGGTATCTTAAAAGTGAGAACAGCAGCTGCATGTACAAGGCAGAGTTATGGATGGAAGAGAGGGCTTGGGTAGCAGAAAAGAGGCAGGCAAGGTTGGGATTAAAGGGCCCTGTGCGCCAGTGTGAGGTGTGTGGATTCCATCTCTAGGGCAACAGGAGAGCTTAAACCACAGATGAGTTTTGCTGACTAGGTGGTGCTGAGAGGAAGAGCCAAACCGTGAGGCAGAAAAGAGGTGATTTGCTTACATCAAAATTAAGGATTTCTGGTTCAGTCCCTGGACAAAGTTTATAATAGATGACAGAAATGGGAGAAGGTCTTTACTCAGGAACATCCTCAAATCCACAGGAAAAAAGATGTCAACTTCTAACAAACTGGGAAAAGGATAGAATGAAGCAATTTTTAGAAGAAAAACCTCCCCATCTTAAACAATAAACACATGACAAAGTGCTTCATATCATTAGTAGTTAGATGAAAATTAAACAGCCAGGAGCTATCACTTTATATCTGTTAGATTATATATATATATATATATATGTATTTTTTTTTTTGAGATGGATTCTCACTCTGTTGCCCATGCTGGAGTGCAGTGGCACCATCTTGGCTCACTGCAACCTCTGCCTCCCAGGTTCAAGCGATTCTCCTACCTCAGTCACCCAAATAGCTGGGATTACAGGTGCCCACCAACATGCCCGGCTAATTTTTGTATTTTTAGTAGAGACGGGGTTTCACCATTTTGGCCAGGTTGGTCTCAAATTCCTAACCTTGTGATCCACCCGCCTCAGCCACCCAAAGTGCTGGGATTACAGGTGTGAGCCACCAAGCCCAGCCATAGACTATATCTTTATTAGAAAGCTGGATAATGCCAAGTTTGGTGGGGATGGGAGATCCAGGAGTCCCCCGTCACTGCTACAAGGAGATTGGATTGGAGGGGAAGCTAACTTGAGTATTGCATACCTGAGGAGCCTGCACAAACCCGGATCCCTGAACAAAGATGTTCATTGCTGTGTTATTTGTAGAAGTATGGAGTTGTTGCTCAGCTAAGAGATGAGGCTGGCGAAGTGCTGTGCACGCACGTGAAGTATAACGCATCAATTACAGGAAGCAGATCAGCTAGCCACAACAACATCGCTGGATCTCAACAACACAGTGTTAGTGAGAACTCTAGGAAGCAAAATGAATGATCAGTGCTATTTACATAGATAAGAGATACACACAGGCAAATATATACAGCTTTTAAGGAACATGTACAAAAAACACTCTATTAAAGAGAATGAAGGTTGCCCAGAGGCAGGGGGAGGGGAAGGGAGAGAGAGCATGGAGCTTAAAGGCAACAAATAAATAAATAATAAGAGTAAAACCTTGCATGGTTAACAGTTCTCAGACTGAGGAGCATGAAGATTTTAGTCTTTGGCACTGAGGTTAAACAAAAGCCATCATTTTGAGGAAATGGACTACCTTTGTGTATGTACTTTATTGGGGTCTGGCAGGATGCCACATATGTTTAAATAAGAATTTTATTAATAATCCCTTATAATGTTTATCGTGTTTTCAAAGCTCCTTCCCACAGGTTGATCAGTTTGACTGTTACGGCAACTATATAAATGAGTTAGCGGGGTATTTTTAGAAAGAGGAAACAGAGCCCGGATGGGTAAAGTGACTTGCCTAGAGTCACACAGCTGGGAAGTGTGACTCAGACCTGGGACCCTTGCCCCTTGTCCAAGGTCTCAGGTCCCCAGGAATGATCACTCCATCAGATGGAAAATCATTGAGCCTTTAAGGAAATTGAAAAATGTTGTTTGCTTTGGATTTTTTTCACATAGACTTTTCTGTTTTCACTGCTTTTGTTGTGCTTAGATTTTATTTTTGTCGTTGTTGAGGGGAAATTTTGCTTCTTGCTACATTATCATGTCAATGGTTGTGGGTGCTACAACATAAAGTCTGTTAATGCGTTTAACAGAACCACTAGGAGTTCTTTTTAATTTAAGAGTCTTTATGCATTTTTCTTATTTCAAACATAACTTATACTCCATTGGAACTCCCTTTTTTTCCCCCTACTTTCCAGAGAGAACCGCTGCTAAGGGTTTGGCTTATATTCTTCTACATTTTTCAGCCCCCAAGAAACTGAAATTTGAATTTTCTTCTGCAGGTGAGAGAAAAGTAAAATCTCTGTCTAACGTCTTGGTGATGGTAATTCTGAGAAGACAGGCCCAGCTGAGTCAAATCGGAGGGTATGTTTCCTGAGGCTGGAGATGCAAAAATCGTTCGTGAGGCATCCTGACATTTTTAGATGCAGCTGGACTCTATGGGCCAGAAGTGGAATTCCCTGGAGAGCTGGAGCTCTCAGTATTATGGACATATATGAAGTCAGCACAGGGGGCAGGCGGTAAGTTAACTTGAAGAGAATTCCAGTTACAAATTTAGTTCGGCTTCTAAGAAACACTCCCATCAAAGAGAGATTCCTGGTTGCTGTGGAACTGGGTTCCCTATGGGATTTTCCTGGTGGAGTTAACTAGACACAGTTGTTACTAGGTAGCGGGACAACAGATTTGCCGAAGATCTCTTCGATGTTGACAATTTGATGATGGGTGACTTATGTGGTGTTGTGGACATCTGTTGGTTTTATATTTTGCTTGCCAAGCATCCGTACTCTTAGGTTTTCTGGTATCCATACTCGATTTTTCTCTGGTTCACCACCTATACTGGGTTGAATAATGCCTCCCTCCCGACCCCAATTCATGTCTACTTGGAAGCTCAGAATGTGACTTTATTGGGAAAGAGAGTCTTTGTGGATATAGCTAGGATGAGATCATACTGGATTCGGGTCGGTCCTAAGTTCAATGACTGGTGTCACCATAAGAAGACCAGGAGAAGACACAGAGAGAAGGAAGCAGAGGCAGAGACTGGAATGAAATAACTACGAGAGAAAGAACATGGTCAGCGCTGCCAGGAGCTAGGAGAGAGAGCCTGCATAAACCCGGATCCTTGAACAAAGATGCTCATTGCTGTGTTATTCGTAGAAGTAAGGAATTATTTCTTAGCTAAGAGATGAGACTGGCAAAGTGCTGTGCATGCAGGTGAAGTATAACCCATCAATTACAGGAAACAGAGCCTGGGAGGGGCTCTGCCTCAGAACCTCCAGTAGGAACCAACTCTTTGGACACCTTGATGTTGGGCCTCTGGCCTCCAGGATGGTGAGACGAGGCATTTCTGTGGTTTAATTCCCCCAGTTTGTCGTATCTGTTATGGCAGCCCTAGAAAATTAATATATCTCCCATTTACCCTCTCGAGATGATCTGGGGGCGAGTCTCTGTTGTGCCCGGCTACTATTAACTTCAGTAGGGAAGGCAGCAGGTTTAGGAGGCTGAAGAGGAGACCCAGAGTCTACAAATGAGACATGGGGTTTTATTAGCAGGAAACTTACATATGAAGTGGTCCAGAGGTTCCCTCTCCACACAGAGGGAGAAGAGTTCAGTCCACGTCACACTCCCCAGAGTGGCAGAATCAGGCTAGGAACCCACACAGTCAGGCTTTGACGAGACGTTCTTAGCTTCTATGTGATGTGGCTTCCAAGTCCGCTCAGCTGGTGTTCCTGAATCAGGTCTATTGCGAAGGAGCGTGTAAGGTTCCAGGAGAGTGCAAGAGGTCTGCCTCAGTTGGAAAGGCTGACAGACAGGAAAAACCACATAAAACCCTTGCTGACTTTTCGGCTTATGTTACACCGAGTGTAGGTGCGTTGTGCCCTATACAAAATAATGGCTTTTGTAAGACAGGGATGAACTGTTGAAAGCATATGGTTTATACAGCATTTTCACCTAGCTCCCTCCCCCTCACGACCTCCACCTGGCAACTTTCATTTAACTCAAAACAAAGGGCTGCAATTTCTTGCTCCAGGCCTTTGCATTCCATGCATCTCGGGCTGGGGGCTCAGGTGTTCCTCATAGCTAAGGAATAGATAAGGGTTGGCTCCTCCCATTCCTTGGAACTCCAAACACACATTCAGGTGCGTCTGCCACGCACGGTCATTCTCAGGGTATGCTCGAGTCATCACTGTCAGGTACATCTACCATAGGAACTCCCACCCCCCGTCCAGGATGGACGTGTCACCCAGAACTAAGCAGATTACTCAGGACAGACACATCACTCCACCTGGGCCGGTAAGAATTAGTCCTGAGCCACTTTTTGGATTGTCTGGCAAAGAGGATCTCCTTTGATTCCAGGTCAGCCAACCTGGAGCTGCTGGAGGTCATCTTTGTTACCACACTCGGAGAGCCAGCCCGGGAATGAAGAAAATGCTAAAGAAAGCAGAACAAAAAGATGGAGACACACCCCTGACAATATCACTTAGATCCCTAGATCCAGCTATTCCTGAATCCCAGTGGACTGTTCAGTTAAGGAAGCCATAATATTCTGAAGTTTGAGTGGGGGTTTTTATCACTTGTAATGAAAGGATCCTTACTAGTGTGATCTGGAGACAAGCATTCACGCTCATGATCATTGAATGGTAGTCCTCAGAAGCTCCTAGTTGATCCTGTTGGATCATGGTTACATTTTCTCTGGAGAGAAAAAAAATGGGAAACCAACAGAAAAAAAGGAAGCTGACATAGGAAAAAGGAAACAAACATTTGAGTGCTTAGTCCTGTGCTAAGCAGTTGACTTAAAGTCCTCCCTTCCCTTCCTTCCTTCCTCCCTTCCCTTTCTTCCTTCCTATCCTTCCTTCCTGCCTTTCCTCTCTCCCTCCCTCCCTTCCTTCCTGTTTCCAGCAACAAAACTTGTATAAGTTTTATTGTCCATAAGTTACAGAGGAGTGGCTTCAGACTCAGAATGCCATTCAGGGCTGCTTGATTCTAAACCCACCTGCCCCATCACTTGGGGAAGAAATAATGTTGCTGGTTCCTAAATCCTCCTTGAATGTCCTTACGGGGGTCTTTCTCTTGGTTTGCTGAAGGCATTGCCTGGGGTTTAGCTCCAGCCCCGCCCTTCACCCACTAAGGAGCTTGGCTGCCTCCCACTTTAGGGAGTAGGTGATGATTGCTCCATCTTGCGGAAGAGGAAACAGAGGTTCCAAGAGTTAAATACTTTTCTCGAGGCCATGCAGTCATGAACAGTGCAGGGAGGAATTCAAACCTGAGCCTTCCCTATTCAAAGGGTGGTCCATGGACTAGCAGTCTGGAATCACCTAGAAGCTCGTTAGAAATGCAGAATCTCAGCCCCACTTCCTCCACTCCCCTCTGTGTCGTGAATCCAGTTCTGCATTAGAATGAGAACTCCAGTGACTGGTAGGCACGGAGAAGCTTGAGAAGCGGTGGTGTGGCCCTTGCTATCCAGAGCACCATAGTCTCCATGGTAACCTTGCATTGGGGGACCTACATATACTGTGTGCTCTGCTGCACTGGGATCACTGATGCCAGCTGGCTCCCACTGTCAAAAGGAAAAAAGTCCCAGGCAGAGAAGTGGCGAGTCCTTGCGCCCTCTCCATGAGGCTGGGGGAGTGGAGGCTTTGGCTATGGAGGGGCTGCACTGAAGTCTCGCAGGACGTGGGCTTCATCTGGCTGTGCAGGGTTTGTCCCAGCCCATCTCAGGCCGGCATCCTCACCACCTGGGCCCAGCTGGAGGCCCAGCTGCGTTTTCCATGAGGGATTATGCCCGGATAGCTTCCCACAGCAGCTCCACGGATTCCTTGCTAGCCCCCTCTGGGAACAAAGGGCTTGGAGGGGGTCCACAGTCCTTTTTGGAGGGTGAGATCAAAGTGAGAGCCACATCTGTCACAAGAAGTGTGGGAACAGCCTTTTGCCAGGAGAGATGGGGAAGTACTTAGTCCCTGGCTGGATCTGATACTTAACGGCTGGAGTGCTTTTTGTGGCTGTTGGGTCAGTGGCTGCTGCCTGTCACTGAAGCTGGCTGAGCAGAGAACTCTCCTCATGCCCATGACCACTTTAAGAGGTGTGGATGCTGCGATTTTCTATTCCTGGAACAGATTGGGGAACCTGGGGATAGAACACTGGAGAGACCATCAACAGTGGGGCAGTGGGGGTGCCGCTGGCACTCACACCCAGGGCATCCTGCCTCAGATGCCGGCTTCTGTTCCGAGGCACTCTTGGATTCACAGAGCAGTACAGCAGCCGAGTAAAAGGGGGCGTGTCTCTGGATATTGACATTTTCGTGGATGATGGCGAGGGTCAAATAATTTTATTAAAGGAACTATTTAAGATTCACTTCTTTGTTTTTTTTTTTTTGAGATGGAGTCTCGCTCTGTCACCCAGTCTGGAGTGCAGTGGCGTGATCTTGGTTCACTGCAACCTCCACTTCCCAGGTTCAAACGATTCTCCTGCCTCAGCCTCCCGAGTAGCTGGGACTATAGGTGCCCACCACCACGCCCAGCTAATTTTTGTATTTTTTTAGTAGAGACAGGGTTTCACCATATTGGCTAGGCTGGTCTCGAACTCCTAACCTTGTGATCTGCAAGATTTACTTCTAACAAGCTCCTAGGGGAGGCGATTGCTGCTTTGCAAAGTGAGGGCCGGGGCAGAGCAGACCTCTAACTGCATGGCCCTGGAAAGCCACTTACTTCTCTTTGTTTTCTGTCCTGTCAAAGCGGGTAATAATAGCATCCCCGGGAGGGATGATATCACAGCCCTCATACATCATCATCAGTGGTGCTCTGTTGCCCTGGCTCATCTTGGGATCACCTGGGGGAACAGTAGACAGTAAAAGGCCTGGGTCCCTCCTCCCCAGACATCCTGGTTTCACTGTTGGAGGTGTGGGCAGGCATGGGGATGCTTGTGGCTCCTCAGGGGCCTCTAGTGCAGCTCAGAACCACTCTCCTGAAGGCAGCTCTGGCCAAAGAAATGGCAAAAGTCCCCATAACTTTTGGAGCGTTGGAGACACTATACGTCAGCTCTCCTCCAAGCATGTTCCATGGTCCAGTGCGTCCCGAGAACTATTTGTTGCTGGGTTGGCAGGAGAAGTACAGAGATGGACAGTGCTCAGGAACTTCCATAGCATCTCCATACTGCCAGGCCTCTGAAGGTGTGATCGGGGGCTCATCTCCGTGAACAGGGTGTGGACTAGCCCTGGGGCTGCCAGGGCCCTGTGGAGAGGTGTGCAGCCAGGATGAGCTGCAGAGGAACACGCATCACGGTGCCGAGGACTAGGCATAGAGTATCCCACTGGTCCTTCATCTCACCACTTCCCTTTATCTTCTGAAATCTCGCAGTCACCCTGAAGTAGATATTTTCTTTTTTTTTTCTTGGAGTTGGAGTTTCACTCTTGTTGCCCAGACTGGAGTGCAATGGCATAATCTCAACTCACTGCAACCTCCGCCTCCCAGGTTCAAGTGATTCTCCTGCCTCAGCCTCCTGAGTAGCTGGGATTACAGGCACCCGCCACCACACCTGGCTAATTTTTGTACTTTTAATAAAGATGGGGCCAAGTGAGTCTCAAACACCTGACCTCAGGTGATCTGCTCACCTTGGCCTCCCAAAGTGCTGGGGTTACAGGCATGAGCCACTGCGCCTGGCAAGGCCAGAAGTTGAACTCAGGATGGTTGATTCCACAAACCACTCATGGGTCATGCTCTGTTTTCTCCCTCTGTACCTGATTGCTCTATTGTCCAAGGACTGTACCACCCACTCCTACGTGAAAGAGGCCAAATGACAGTTTCTTCTGGTAGGAAAAGTCATGGATGTGAATTGGGGTTTTAAAGTCACTGAAGCTGGCTACCCTTGGTCAGTGCAGGTAGAACTTGGTCTCTCTCCCCTTGCTAGACTCTAGGATCTTCAGAAGGGAATTGCTTTGTTATGCCAGCTGGTCCCACATCAACTCTGATTTAGGGGGACCAGAAGCTCATTCTTTTGTAAAGAGAGTAGTGCTTGAGACCCTGTGGCCCTGAGTCAGGCAGATTGGGGTTCAAATCACAGCTTTGCCACTTCTTAACCATGTTGTCTGGGCCAGATCATTTAACTGAAGACTTATTTCTTAATTGCTGTAAAATGAATTCCCTTTGTGGGGGGTGTAGTGAGACTATGAGCAGCTGGAGAACTGCTGCTTAGGTCTGAACACTCAGCGTGTGGTTTGTAGCCCAGCAGCTTCAGCATCACTTGGGAACTTATTAGAAATGCAGATTCTTAGGACTTAATCCAGATTTTCTGAGCCAGAATCATTTAATAAGATTCCTGTATGATTTGTGTGCACATTAATGGCTGAAAATCACTATTCTCAGGGATCTTCCTGAATAATAAATTTAAATGTTGGAGTCCATTATACAGACCCATATTTAAAGACTTCTTTAGACAAAAGAATTCTCAGGTGTCCTACCTTAGCTTAAAATTGGCAAACTCCTATTCATCTTTCAAAACCTTGCTCAATATTTTCCCCTTGGTCATATACCTTGCCTGATCTACAGAGATAGTCAATCATTCTCTTCTCCTCACTACTTCATCACATACAAACTTCTAATACTGCATTTATCACATTGCCTTATGAACGTCTTGTACTGGTGAGTCTCATCTCATAGGCTGTGGATTTCTGTGACTAGCAGCCCAGCAGTGAGGATGATGATGATGGCAATAGCTGAGATGAAATATGTCAGCTCACTCACGGGTCTGACAACAGGACTTGAGAGTGGAGTTGGGTTGTGGTCATCCCAGAGCCCATGTACCCAGATCTGCCTGGGATAATGGGGTCTTCAGAAAAGTTTGTTGATCTGAATTGATAGAAAAATATGTCCCTCATCCTTACTTTTCTCACATCCATGTAGAAGTTGTAGAGAAGGTGTTGACATGCTTTATTTTTTCTCAGAAGCTCATGATCTTCATCCCAGCTTGGCTGGATCTTTCTTCATTTGCTGAGAGGAACATTCCTCCCCTGCTGGCTTTGAAGTACTTCAAGTCTCATCACCTGTCCTGGCAATCTGAGGACCTTCCTCATCATGTCCTCTTATGTGCAATGCATGCTGTCCACTGTCTTCCCCACTTCTCCTTTCTAGAAAACCCATTGGTAGTCTAGGCTGCTCACTCCATCAAGAAAGTCATGTAGGGATGGGTGTGGTAGCTCATGTCTGTCATCGCAGCACTTTGGGAGGCCGAGGTGGGCAGATTGCCTGAGGTCAGGAGTTTGAGACCACCCTGGCCAACATGGTGAAACTGTATCTCTACTAAAAATACAAAAATTAGCTGGGCGCAGTGGTGCATACCTGTAATCCCAGATACTTGAGGGCCTGAGGCAGGAGAATTGCTTGAACCTGGGAGGCAGAGGTTGCATGAGCCGAGATCACATCACTGCGCTCCAGCCTGGGTGACAGAGCAAGACTCCATCTCAGAAAAAAAAGAAAAAAAAAAAAAAGAGAAAGAAAGAGAAAGAAAGCCATGTTAGGGTGAAACCAATTACAGTGAAGGTAAACAACTGCTTTACATTTTCATGGAAAATTTGAGACCAGGACAAAAATTTGGGGTGTTCCCTTCAGCCCTCAAAGACATGGTTCTTTTTCTTTTTAAAACCCCCTTGCTGTTTTTATTTTCTTTTTTGTCCTTTGCAGGAGTGGTGCCAAGAGCATGTCAGGCATTGACTAGATAGAATCCCTGTGAAAGTTTAGGGACCACGTCTCCTGTTGGGGCTTTCGAACTGCTAAGAGTTGAGACAGAGAAGAACCAGCAAATATCCACAGGGCTTTCTGGAGTAAAGAATCTGAGTTGTTTTCATATAAATGATTAATTTATCATTCTTTCTCATTTTCATTCATCAATTGTTATGTAATTCTTTGAATATTTATTAAACCATTATTCTGTGGCCGGCAAATCTAGGGTTATTGGATAAAAGATGACAGACACAAGACCCTCCTGCTGTAGAAAACTCCACGCACGTAAAGCAGGGATCTCAAACTTGAGCTGCATCAGAATCACCTGCAGAGTTTGTGAAATACAGATTCCAAGGCCCCACTCTGGGAGTCTACTTCAGTAGGTCTCGGGTGGGGCTCCCAGGTGCTGCTGCTGGCCCAGGACCCACTTAGAGGACCACTAGTGTAAACTACCCCAAAGCAACGATAAGTGAGTGAACCTGACTTAGGGAAGAGGACTAACTCAGGAGGGAGGAACCGGGCCTGCCTGAGAATCAACTGAAGAAGCTCCACATGGAGAAAGATGCCTCAGTGCAGGCTTCTAACCGGACCAGAAATACGCAGGAGGACGGGAGTGAAGGGGTTTTTGGCAGAAAGAACAGCTGCGCCATGGCTCAGAGGCAGAAAACCACGTGGCTGTTGTATTGCATTTTGATCTAGCTGTCTAAGAGAGGAAACCAAATAAATGACTTAAATGAAGGCTAACTTCTCTTTCATAGAGAAGTCCAAAAGCAAGCAATTCAGGGCTGCTATAGAGGCATTTTTTTTCTATCTCTCTCTCTTTCTGCTTTTCCATTCTTGGCATGTGACTTTTATCCTCAAGGTCACAAGACAGCTGCTGGAGTTCCAGCCAGGATGTCTGTGCAGTAACCTAACCCCCTTCTCCTTTGTCCATGGTTTCACTTTCCACAGCTTTAGTTGCCTCTAGTCAACTGCAGCATAAAAATATTCAATGGAAAATTCCAGAAATAAACAATTTGTGAGTTTTAAATGGTGCACCCTTCTGAGTAGCACGATGAAATCTCATGCCGTCCTGCTCCATCCCTATGCTGTATACACTTTCTGTTAGTCACTCAGTGGTCTTGGTTACCGGATCAACTATTGTGGTATTGTCCTTGTATTTAAATAATTCTTAAAAGTGCAAGAGTAGTGATAGTCACATATTGTTATAATTCCTCTATTTTGTTATTATTATTGTTAATCTCTTACTGCCTAATTCATGAATTAAACTTCTTTTTTTCAAACAGAGTCTTGCTCTGTTTCCCAAGCTGGAGTGCGGTGGTGCCATCTTGGCTCACTGCAATCTCTGCCTCCTGGGTTCAAGTGATTCTCTTGTCTCAGCCTCCCAAGTAGCTGGGATTACAGGCGCGTGCCACCATGCCCAGCTCAGTTTTGTATTTTTAGTAGAGATCGGGTTTCACCATGTTGGCCAGACTGGTCTTGAACTACTGACCTCAAGTGATCTGCCTGCCTCGGCCTCCCAAAGTGCTGGGATTACAGGTGTAAGCCACTGTGCCTGGCCTAGAAATTAAACTTTATCATAGGTGTCTAGGTATCTGGAAAAAAATGTACATATAGGGTTTGGTTCTATCCTCAGTTTCAGGCATCCACTGGCGGTCTTGGAACGCATCCCCCTTGAATAAGAGGTCTATAGTATTTCAGGCAGAGTGAAGGGGAAGGGCAAGGGGTAGGTGGCTCTTCCTTCCAGCCGAACCAGTCCCCTTGAAAAAGACTTCGCAGAAGCTTCACCCAGGAACTTTTGTCTAGATTCAAGAGACATGGCCAAATGTAGTCTTTTAACTGAGCAAACTGCAGCCCTGAGTGGATTCCAAGGTCTGTTATTAAGGAAGCAGCAGGGAATGGACGTTGGGTAGACTGTTTTGGTGTGTTTGGAGGAACATCATGTTCTTAGTATTGCCAGGGCCTCAGGTGCCAGAGGGCATGCAGTGGGAGGAACGTGGTACAGCACCCAGCTGCTCCGGAAAGGAGAGTCACAGCCAAGACGGGCAGGACAGAAAGTCCACAGAAGTGGCAGGGCTTAGACCCAGCCTTAAACATGAATCTGTCCCTGGAGTTGAGGTGTCAGGATCTCTCTTTCCTCTTTTTGCTCCTTTCCTTCTTCCGTCCATCTTTTTTTTTTCTCTCTCCTTCTCCACTTTATTTTTCCTCTTCCTTCCCATTCCACTTCTCTCCTCGTAGGAGCTGCAGGATTTGGGTTGCAGTCAGAGATGAGTTGGAAGGTGGAGAGGAGCCCTGCCCTTGGGTAAGGAGGGCCTTGAGGGCATGCTAGGGAGTACTGGAGGAAGTTTCCATCCATCGGTAGGGAAAGCCTGGGAGCCAGGCTAGAGATAGCCACTCAGAAGAGGTAGGGAAGAAAGAGACATCATTGGTTCTGGGCAGTAGAGTAACACGATAAATGCAGACTTAAGGAAAATAAGTCTATTGGAAAGATGCCTTTTCTCAACTGCATTTTAATCTTACACTCCTGGCTCAGGAGGAAGACACCTTCATATGAAACCTGCTATTGCATCATTAGTGAATGATGCTGCTGAGGACTTTGCTCCTAGAGTCTTTCACTGTCCTCCATATGAAATCCTGTAGGAGTCCTTTCTTAATGTAGGAGCTTGGGAAGAGCTGCTTTCCTTCAAGAGTTTGTAGTTTTATTCTCCATAAATGAAATTTACACAATCCAGCTGACTTCCTTTACATCATGGCTTCCAGGAAACACTGGGGCAAATGGTTGGACTACTGTGGTTCTCTTTTCTTTGGTTCTAATTTTCTATTTAATTTGGTATTTTAATTGCCTCATTGGATGTATTTTTGTATATGAAATATGACAGGAAACACAAGTATGTTAACTAGGCTGGAAGAGATTAATGCGTGGCACAGTTGATGGGTGCAGGGGGGCCCTGGCAGTGTGGAGACTTAGCAGTCATTGTAGCCCAGGTGGGAGGTGATATGATCCTGGAAGGAGGGATGTGTGGGTGTGTCCAAGAGAAGTTGCAGAAAGCCCATAGCATATCTCACATTGTCAGTTTCACAAGGGGGGCAGCTGCAGGTGACTGACACATCCAGACATGGGTATACCAACTAGGGAGGAAATTTGCTAGATGAGTTTCATTTGGGTTTTATTCTGTTCCTTGGCATTGAACACCTTGGGCTTTGGCAATATTTCCTGTCTCAACTCAGGACCAAGGTTGGGGCTCTAAGGCACCCAGGCTAGTCTGTTTTCTAAAGTCTTTTGATTTCTACCACTGGTCTTATGTACCTACAACTACATTCTTCAAAAACAGACCTACTTGCATTGTAAACTGATCCAAAAATTGCTATGATGGGCAGGTATTGGTCATGGTGTCACCCTTCAGGTGACATATTAACCTATTAAAAGGGCTTGGTGGGGGCAATATTTTGTTTTTAAAAAGTGACTTAAATAATGGGGATTTTGATACCATCCAAGTGCCTCTGTCATGGTGACGGATATAGGTAAAAGGAGGGTTTTGCTTGTGTGTAAGTTTCATGGCCCCAGGACTCTCTCGCCTTGTTGCCCACTCACACTGCGACTAATTAGCTCCCCACAGCCAACCCCAGCCCATCTCTCCTGCCCGACTCCATCCCCCACTGATCTGCTCATTAACTAACCAAACAATCAGCCGTGTAATCACTTCAGTGCACCTCCGTTTCAACTTCTTTGCTAGTTCAGGCGCAATTTTCAGTGATAAAAAAATATAATTTTATGTCTGTATGGCTCAGATATTCAGTCACTTCTAGTTCTGGGATGTTTCCATTCTTATTCTGGCTGTTTATTCTTTTGCTCCTCTTTATAATCATTCATTTCTTATACATTTATTCAACACAACTTGATTGAGCATCTCCTGTGTGCCAGACTCTAGTGCTGGTGTTAGAGAAAATAAATAATTTCTGTCTTCAGGAAGCTCCTACTCTAGCCTAGAGTTTCTCAACAGACAGAGCTATTAACATTTTTTTGTGCAAAAATTATCTGTGGCCTGGGATGGTCCATACATTATAGGGTATTTAGCACCACTGGTTCTACCCTCTAAATGCCAACAGTATTCCCTCTTTTCATTGCAACAACAACAACAAAAATGCCCCCATGCATTTCTAAACTCAGTGGCAAGCCTGTTGTTTAGATAAAGTGTGGTGGATTCTGTACATTGGTTCTTCTCATTTTCTTCCCCCCAGTTACTGAGACTGGAAACCTACAAACTGTTTCCCTTTCATCCAGGTTGTATTAGTTTGCTTGGTTGCCTATACATGATACACAGTCTGGATGGCTTGAACCACAGACAGTTATTGCCTTATAGTTCTGGAGGCTGCAAGTCCAAGATCCAGATGTTGGCAGGGTTGGTTTTTCCTGAGGGCTCTCTTGTTGGCTCACAGATGGCCACCTTCTCCCTGTGTCTTTACGTGGCTTTTCTGCTCTGTGTATGTGTGTTCCTGGCATCTTTTCCTCTTCTTATAAGGACTCCAGTCATAAGGGCTCCCTCTGCCCCTTATGACCTCATTTAACCTGAATGACACCCTTAAATG
Source organism: Cacajao melanocephalus (assembly GCA_963573385.1). NCBI lineage: Eukaryota > Metazoa > Chordata > Mammalia > Primates > Pitheciidae > Cacajao > Cacajao melanocephalus. The sequence continues at coordinate 42,647 of CAUYLG010009993.1, forward strand.
TTCTGTCTCCAAATACAGTCTTGTTATGGGTGAGGGATGTCATAGAGATCTGAATTTTGGAAAAACACAATTCAGTCCATAACATATGGTGAGGCATGTGGCTATTGTGGAGACCAGCTCCCAATATATCAACGTGGATTCAGGATCTCTCAAAGTCATTGAGTGTTTGGTGAAAAAGAAAGAAAAGACAAACAGTTTTCTTCAAATCTGGGCCCAGGGGAGACACTACATAAAGCCGCTCCGTGGATGTCTAACATTCTCCTGAAAACCTCAGTTTTTTATTAGGCTCTTTCAGTAGGGGAGGGTGAGTGAGGTTACACAAAGTTTCAGTGATAATTATTCAAAAAGAAACATAAGCAAAAACTGTTGACCAAAGATCACAATATAGTATTGTAAAAGCAGAACCATGTTAAAGTTACTTTCTGTGCGTTAGCATAAAAACCATAAACCTTAGCAAGAATATAGTTAATTATAAACTTATAATTATCAGCAAGAAAAGCAGTAGGCTCACAGCTGCAGGGGGAACAGGATCTGACACAGGACAACCAGCCTGACCACAAAACTGCAAGAAGGGGGAGACCCCATGCAGGCCGTGGGGAGCAGCGGGAGAAGAAAGATTTTTACATCCTTATCTCCACAGAGGTTTCTCCTCACGGCAGATGCCTCTCATGTGTCCGTTTATAGGCTCCCCATAAGGGTCGTATTCCCTTTCCAGGGCCATAATCAATATGCCTTTCCTGGGAAAGGAATCTGGGTAATAAGCCTCTCCATTGCACGTCTGTGTATAGACTCTCTACAATGAGAAGATCATTACCTGCTGTCATCTCTCTCTGGCAGTCAGGCTACGTGGTTTGTCTCTTACACAGAGTTCCTGTTTTTACAAGAACAGCTCAGCAGAGCCAAAGTTACAAGTTACATCTCAGCTTTTCACATTATTCTTCATTTTTCTCAAATATAATTGATCCAGTAACAAGCATCACAAAGTAAATAACTCATTTTGGGGAAACCAAATTCTAAGAGAATTTACAGGTTAAAAATCAACAACAATTTCTTCTTGTTATTTCAGATAGCTCGGGTTTTGCCAATTCTTCCAGAAGCTTGGGGTTGCTCAGTCACCACCGAGGGGTCCACAGTGTTCCCAGCATGTGACCTAGGTTGGCCTGGCACG